>NMUG010010198.1:0-11030 GCA_002855965.1 Monotropa hypopitys | reverse complement strand
AGCAACAACATTAACAAAATTGCTCCAGCCTACCTCTTTCATGACGACTTGGCAAGATGCCATTTGGGTATCATCTTTGCACCGAGCAAGAGCCCTTTCCACATAACCACGCAATGCCTTGGGAAACATTGCAGGCTGCAAGCAATGGAGCACAATAGGTCATCAATCAAGCATATTACCCACAGAATATAAATTTAGTATATGCATCTTGCCAGGGTCACAAAATAACAGAAGCTGTCTAATTATCAACAACGCCAACAAGATGACGACATTCAGCCGTATTGCTAAATGACTGCATCTAAGGAACATAATAATAATTTAAACCTCATTTTGAGGTGTAATGACATCAGACTGTTTTGGTACTCCGTACTCTTTTTGTCAGTCACATATGACATAACTGAAAAAGAAGTATGCTACTATACAAACACGGCTGATACAAAAATGCCACCATACCAGGTTTACCCTTTGTTTATTGTTGTAAATAACTTACACATGTACTAGCCATTACATAATGGAAAGAGCATGCATGACCGATAAGCAAAATATAAACTTAAGTGCACTTGGTATTTGCATGGGTAGCTTGCTATTTTAGTCCTAAATGCAAAATTAAAAGATTTAGAAGATGTAAGCCAACTTTATACTGCTTGATAGCTCTTTATCAAATGTTTTGACCATCAAATGGATTTTTTTAAATCAACGCAAGTCGTGCATACAGATAGCAGAAGAGTTCTTTAGGTTGATCATGAAGATCATCATATGCACTGACATATTTCTAGTTTTGTGCCTCCGTTCTCAACAATCAATGTAGCCAAAATACTGTCCAAGTGCCTATGGTTTTTATGTGAGCTCAGTACAGGTTCAAAGCTAGTTCTCACCTTAAGTACAGAATCAGCAGCAGCATTGGACAAAGCCTTGTCATTTAGCTTTGGCAAAGAAACACCAATGTAGGCTGGTTTTGTTGATGCACTGGTTGTAGAGCTATCCTTATTCGTTGGTGGTAAACCGAATGCTAAATTGGAAGCAATTTTAGGATTCGTTGGAATCTGCAGTTGGCTAACCCTGCGCGAATCCAAAGGTGGAACGACTTGTGAAACAGTTTGCAAGGATGACTGATAGCTCGGGGGTACCTGATGAGTAGCAGGATATTGCACATTGGGTCCCTGAGAAGATGCACTCTTATGTTGATCCTGAAAGCTTTGGTAAGTAGGATTTGAATCCAAAGGCGTTTGAAATTGTGGTGGTTGTGCACTAACATTGTGATTTTGGACTGGAGTCCCACTGTTCCAGTAATCATCATGGCCACTGCTCATTACTGCACCAGTCTGACAAGAAAATGCCAAGAGTTAATTCAACGTACTAAGTTACTGACTGGAGAAACACTTCTAACCGTAATATCTGATGTCAAACTTGCAACAAGCACCCGGATAAAAAAAACACCATAATTGTTCATAGAAATAATTAGTTCTACCATTAATCTGTTTTTTTTGTCTCTTTCCTTTTTCCTTATGTAGCTGCATGTTCTCTAATAGAACTTTCCTTTCTAGCTGATACGGGGTCAGCATGAATTTATTCAAGTTCATCCAAAACCACACATGCATTTGCAAGAGAGCGCAGAATTCTAATGAGCTGCATACAGAAGGAAATCCCGAACCTGCACTGAAGGCAATTCAGACAAATTTGAATCTGGCCTCCAAGATGGAATATGAGGTGCAGGAGGCTGGCTGATTGGAGCTGGATACCCACTCGTAACAGGGACAGGACATACTGGATTAAATGTACTAGAAACTGAAACATTTTCTGTCCCAGGAGCACAACTAACTTCCGTCTGACTATAATAATCCGCCCACTGCTGATTATAATGCTGCTGATATTCAAGTGAAGTTGAAGTAGCAGCACTGGCATTGTAAGCACCATTGGGGTCAGTATTGTAGTTTGGATTTGGATATTGATGAGAAGCATAACTTGTATAGTTTCCGCCATTCCATAAATTGGTCTGATGACTCTGACTATTGTAACCTCCACTTGCATAACCTCCAGATGTCTGATAATCACCAGGATTGTAGTAAGTGTCTGAATAACTTGTGGGGCCAGTATAAGACCCAGTATTCTGAAATGATGAAAGAGGCTGATAAGGAGCACCTGTGTTTTGATGTGCTCCCACAGGCTGGGGGTACTGTTGGCTAGGTTGCTGCTGATAGCCACTATAATAACCTGCATATCCGCTGTTGTCAAATCCATATGGATCTGTATTGGGGTACGCTGCATAGCTACTATATTCCTGTGGTAAATTTACTGCTCCTAAACTTGAAGTAGAAGCAAGGGATGCAACACTGGCGCCATTCTGAACATTCCTTGAAGAAGGCTCTGCATGCTGATCCGGGTGGTAGGTGGAATTGAAAAGACTCCCATTGTCTATAGAGGAGGTGTAATACGATGTGTATCCTTGGCTTGAATCAACAACCTGATGTTTATAATCAAATATAAAAAACGCCGTTAATTTGGCTATTTCACAACACGTCACTCAAAAGACGCCTCAATGATATATTTTGTAGTTGAACTACAATCATCAAAGGCACGTAAAACGTTATATATGTACTTAAGATGGAAAAAGGACTAGAGATAAAATGGAACCAAAAATAGCAGGAGAAAAATAGAACTATATGGTCAGGCCATCTAAGACAGCTTTTTCAGATGGCTCTTCTGAGTAGATCCACAAAAATTATTGTCATGCTACACATGCAAATTGTGTTAGTAGACAGGTAATTTGCAATGATTAAGCAAAACAGATGGCTGTCAACAGTTTGGATATGATTCAAATCCAAAAAGTACAATTAGAATCAAGTTTATAGAGTCACATATCACGTGAACATTGAGTTCTACAATTTCCAAAAATTTATGGCCTTCATTCCGAAACAAAAATTCATTTTAAGCAGAAAACTACACACTCGAATACTACTTGATGCAAAAACCCTATTTTGCTAACGCAAAAACTGAACAAACATGACATCAGATATTAAACAGACAAAGATGCACTTAGTCACATACATAACTACACCAAAGGTGTGACATGTACACAATGATATGGGCGTATGTTGGATTTATGGAACCTGATTAGTAACATCTCGCTAGACATCCTGGATTCTTTTGGGTAGTAACAGTACTATGGTAATTTGTTGATGTAAACCTAACTTCTATAATTTGGGTTATCCACCCTAGCATTTGTGTCCTACTCTTCTTCTCTCTTTGATAATATAGTGAAAATTCGTGTGAGCCGTGGACGTAGACAATCTTTCCAAACCACGTATATCTATTGTGGAGCTTTCTTCTTGCAATTTATTTTATTCTTCATGTTGTTGTGTGTATCTTTGGTTCATCGGCTAACTGGGGCATGTTTTATGGGACGAATATAAGCATTGGAATGGACAATTTATCCACGCGAACCACATATTCAATGTTCGGTTAAACGTGTTATGGTCTGTATCGAATATCCACATAAAATGGGATATAAAACATGGAACATGGTATAAATCCCCTCACTATTACTTCAATGGATTAAATATCTTATGAAATTATACATCATTCACCAATAATTCCGTCAAACAAACAGACCCCAGAAGATAGACACATGGATAAACATAAGGATGGCTAAAAACAACACGCATACGCTCCAACGATACATAGTGGGGGAAAGAGAGAATCGGGAAATCACCTCAAGGGAGTTTTGCTCCAGCGTAGTTATGATATCAGTACTCCCTCCTTGATTCATCATTTCACTAGCATTCTAATTCATCAAAAAACAATATAACAAAAAAAAACTAACCGGTGAATTTATTAACGCCAACAAATCAGAATGACGTACACATAATATGACGAAGTTCGAAATTTTGTCAGCTAAATAACAATAAAACCACAATAACATAATTGACTCTGTGTGACTTGTTCTAACCTTCAATACTTCTCAATCGCAGCAGCCTAGATCTAGTTCAAGGAGCAGAAAACTTTCTCGCCGCCGAATCGAGAAGCCGGAAAATAAAACATTGAGATCACAAAAAAAAACACAACAAAATAGTACACGTAAAAGAAAGACAAAAAATCGGTGCGTAACAAGTCCAATCCAAAGAGAGAGGGAGAGAGATGGGAGGGGCTTCGATGATATTTCTGGAGAGAGCAAGCAGAGAGAGAGAGAGATTCAGCAGTCTTTGATGGGTCTCGACTAACGACCGTAAAAGGCTGAGGTTTGGGCTTTCTTGAGATTGGGCTTTTGGACTTTAAAAACATTTTGGGCTCGTTTGTTTGATCAGAGAAGAAATGATCGAAAATATAAATGCAAAATTTTGGACCGGTCCCATTTTTTGGGACTTATTGGTGTGCGAATCCAGCAATAAGTTTCCATCTCTCGCGAGCTTCCATTGGACATTTTACGTTTATACCCTTCCGTTTGCGCCTTAAATATTAAATTCATTTTATTTATAAAAAACGATTTATTTTAAATTATACAGATCTAAATATTATAAAAAATATATTTTTAGATTCGTGTGCATTTGCACTGTAACTTTATCGGAATCAAAAAAATTCATATCGAATATGGATCTTGTTTTTATAGATCTCATTGAGACGAATCTAAAAATATATTTTTTACAATATTTAGATCTGTGCAAACAGAAGGGTATAAACGTAAAATATCCAATGGAACCTCGCAAGGGATGGAAACTTATTGCTCGATCCGCACAGCAATAAGTCCCAAAAATGGGACCGGTCCAAAATTTGCCAAATATAAATAATGGAGAGGAAAAAATGGAATTTTGTTTTGAGTGGGAGTTATAAGAGCATCTCCAATCATAAACCCAAAAAAAACTTTCAAACCCCCAAATTTGATCAACACTTGGTCAAATACTCCAAATAAATGTAGATAGGATTTGATTTTCATAATTATGGGATACGTTTGCATACCTTGATTTAGGGTTGGTCTAGGGTGTTTGACTACATCCTTAGTGAGGTCTTAGTGTTGGCTTGAGGTGTTCTTGGTTGTTGGATGCCCCTAGGATGTTATGCACACCACTTGTTCGACAAAATTCATGTGAGAGTGTCTACTTGGAATTTGGGTGAAAGGGTGTCGTTAGGGTTGTCGTAGAATCCTTATGATGACGATTGGTTATTCTAGGGGTCTTGAATATCATGTTAGCTCCATCGATTTTAGTGGACACTAAGTATTTGATAAAAAAACCTAAGTGAGTCATTGAAGTAGGCTTGGGTTAATCTTGCCTCCCTTGGATATTGTGGTGACATGACTTGTTGGGATTGGTCACCTCTCTTGATTTCGTTAAGATATAGATTTAATGCCCTCGGATTTGGTTGTGTAAACGTCTTGGGTACTCGTACGATCGTTGGCGTTGTTTGACGTAGTTGTCCCTTAAATCGTCAAAGTTTGATGTTAGACTTGGTTGGTGGTTTTCCCTTGATTTAGTCAAGGTGAAGGTATGACTGATAAATTGAGGGACTTAATAATATATTCAAATTATCCAATGAACGTCAAATATGGAGAATGTGCCCTACGAGGGCTACTCATACCAAATCTTAAAACTATCACTTGTGAATCACATAATGAAGTAGAATGTAATAGACTAGCTTGGCTAGAGAAACATGAATCATATGGTGTTATATTCGGCTATGAATTAATACGATGTCCAATCGGCTAGCTTTGGCTAGGAAACACTTACGACGTGGAATCAAAGGGTAACTTGGCCCTCCCATCGAATTTGGAAACGATGGATTATTTATGTGGGAATGTACTTATGACGGAATTCCCTGGATTCCACAACATTGTGTACAATGGGGGTCACTTGGCCCTCCTAACGAGTTGGGGAACGACGGACGGAAAGAATAGTGTGTCGACAAGCCACTATGCTAGACCCAATCAAATATGAAAACCATTCTCAGTACGATAAGAGTAAATTAAAGAATAAATCAAGAATGGACTTATGATGGGATTCTTAAATTTATTCCTATTGCAAAGTTATAGAACTAATGGTAGGATAACTCGGAATGTACTTATGATGGGATTCCGTGGTTTATCCATGTTGCGAAAAGATATGAACTCACTAACGCGAATGAGTAATGTAACGTGAATGGTAGGATTACCCAGAATGTACTTATGATGGGATTCCGTGGTTTATCTATGTTTATGAAATCAATGAGATAGAAAGTTAGAATGAAAAGAAAGGAATGTCTCAAATATTTCAAGTTACATATGAATCCAATACATAACGATAATGATAGTTAGTGAGGCCAGTTCTTGTACTTTACTTCCGCTTGTACCTCCTTGTAGTTCTACTTTGTACTGCTCTGTGATGTAATGAGAAATTCAACTGACTGTATTTGTGTCACGCCTCAGATTTTCAAACCATTTTTTGAAATACAGTTTAAATAACAAACAGGGGATACAACTACTTGCCATCTAGATACAGTTAGTTGAATTTCTCATTACATCACAGAGCAGTACAAAGTAGAAGTACAACAAGGTACAAGAGAGGAAGTGAAGTAAAAGTACAAGCCTACTACAACTGCTACTGTGAACAGAAAGAACTACAAGTACAAGAAAGGAACTATAACTGAAAACACTGTATCTACAATACACTGAACAAGAGAAGCTACTGAAACTGAAGTATAATGTAAAGGAAAGTGCAACTGAAAACTGGAATTTCTGAGCCCAAGAAAATCCAGCAGCTGACTCGAACTCCAAATCGTCAAGTCTTCCTAGCCCTACAACACAGAACTAGAAAAAGGAAAAGATAGAGGGTCTGAGCAAACCACAACTCAGTGAGAAAATCCCTAACTACTACCAAGTATGCACATGCGGTGCGCGCCTACGTGTCCACGAGCAAAAGTACTAGAACAGTAAAGAATCCCAAGTGCACGTGAAGTAAACCTAACTCAAAGCAATAGTAGACATAGGTGTGTCGCCTACAAAGTATGGAAAACCAAATCCTCAACATCAAATGAGTTCAAAGAGTCAAGCATCCTAGGTCCAACCGAAGTAAACTACACGCAAGTCAACCAAATTCTCTACTAGGGTCAAACAACCCTAAAGATTTACCAAGAACCCAAACAAAAGTGCTACCAAGATATCCATTTTCTTTTGACTTACCTCACGATCCTCACTAACTATCATTTTTGTTTAGTATTGGATTCATACACGACTTTGGATATTTGAGATATTTCTTTCTTTTCTATCTTTCCATTCATTTACTTCATAACATGGATAAACTACAGAATCCCTAGTCAAGTCCATTCCGGTCATCCCATTATCCTCGTTATATGTTGCCAATCGTTCCATAATGTCGCAATAGGCATAAATCCAAGAATCTCATCATAAGTCCATTTTTGATTTATCCTTTCGTTTTCTTTTATCGTACTTAGGAATCGTTTTCATATTTGGTTGGGTCCGGCATAGTGGCTTGTCAACACACTATCCTTTCCGTCCGTCATTCCCCAACTCGTTGGAAGGGCCAAGTTACCCCCATTGTGCACAATGTCATGGGTGGAGCGACCACCCAGGGAATCCCGTCATAAGTCCACTCCGGCATAATAATTCTGGCGCTTCCCAAATCGTTGGGAGGGTTACCGTCTCCCTATGATTCCACGTTGTTAAGTGTTTCCATCTCATTGTTACCAATTATACCATTCCAAAACCACGCGAATGAGTTTAACTTTCATACCACACTATTTTGAAACCACACGAATGGGTTTAAACTCAATTCGTTATATGAGTCACCATTCCAAATCGATTACGTTCTATTTAGTCCACATTATCACGTCAACTTACTCAACCACATTCTTTTCATTACAAGTTTACCAGGTGATAGATTCAAGATTGGGTACGAGTAGCCCTCGTGGGACACATCCTCCATCTATGATGTTCGTTGATCCCATTGAATGCATTGCCAAGTGTCCCAATCCATACTCTACCTTAGTTTGATCAAAGGGGATTAACCCACCGGTTCTATCCTTCACTAAGTCGACGATTTATTTCAACACTCACCCTTGACAAGCTCAAGGGAGACCAATGCACATAAGGGAATGTACAATTGTGACGACGCCAAGGGAAATCCACCCTAATAAGGGAAAGTCACCACAATACCCAAAAAGCCCAACTAGACCCAATCTAACTCCAATGGTACACTTGGGACTTTTATCGATCACTCTGCGTTCACCAACCCCAAAGGTCCTATGATGATTACACGGACTTAATGTGACCGACCACATAATCACACAAGTCCTACAATGACCCAATGGTGTCAAAATTCTCCAAGACACGACCCCAGATTTATATGGGCAATTTATCGAACACTTGGCGGCCCCTAAATCCGATGGCCACCAATCACCCTACCAACCACCAAGTCGTAACCAAACCACTCCCAAACACACCCTACGACATCTGTTAACATCAATCCTAGAACACCTCAATCAGGTAAAATCCATAACTTTACAAATGCGATATCGATACAACGAGACTACGGGAATGGCCTTAGAGTACACACACACACACACACACACTTAATAGTAGAGAGAAGTTTACCCACCGGAGATTCGCCGGAACTCGTAGGTCACCGGAGAGATCCTTAACACCACCACGAACCGGAACCGTCAATGTGTAGATCGTGAAGTCCTCATCGAAGTTATTGAAGGGCAAAATCTACAAAACCCAAAGATTTCCATGAAATGTAGAGAGAGAAGAGAGGGGAGAAATGAGTTATAGAGTGAGAGAGAGGACTTACGAAATGGGGAGGAAGAGAGAGAGAGAGAGAGAGAGAGAGAGCTTCTGGGCCAAAAATAAAAAGTTTTACGACCCTAGGGGCATATAAACACCCCATAGAAAAGACCAAAAAGCCCCAATAAAAATCCCTCAGGACCCTTTGTGCACCGATGCAGCCCTCCCCTGCATCGTTGCAAACTTGCTTAAAATGATGTAGAAGGGTTGTGCACTGATGCAGCCATTCCCTGCACCAATGAAAATTTGCCAAAACTCATGCACCGATGCAAGATCAATATGTACCAATGCAAACTCCTCCTGAAGTGATATTTCCATGCCAAAGGTCCCCGGAACTTCCCCCAAACACTCTGAATCAACCACGAACAATGTAGACGAGCCGGGAAGGAGTCCAAGACCTAATTCCAATCGCCAATATAATCCAAGAAGTCTACATTAAAATCCGTCAAGCGATTAGAAAAGCAAATTTAATTCCAAGAATATAATTAGAAAATACAAGTCGTGACACCTCATACCCCTTAAAGAAATTTCGTCCTCGAAATTAAGTAAGAAGGAAGGGGAAATGAAAACCAAACCACCGACTAACGAGACCAACGAATTCACTCCTCAACAATTGAATCGGAATCAAAACTCACTTCCACAACAAACTCCTCAAGAGTTGGATCACACGAAACGCAAAAATATCTTCCAAAGGGATGCTTGGATTCAATACGGTTGTTCGGACACTCGTTTAAGCATAAGTACAACTTTGCTTCAACATCCAATGATTCATCCGCGATAGCCACAATACAAGGGAACGTTTCACAACCCACATGCTTACAAGCATGCCAAAACCAGAGGGATGCTTCCCAACACAATATAGATAAGTCGGCACGAAATTGATTTCCTCAAGATAACAAAAACGAAGAACTCTATATGGGATAATCTCTTCAAGGGTCAAAATTTGCAATCTTCATACTGCGACTCTTACCCAAACAAATATATGAACGAATCGATTGTTACCGACGTCAACGCTTTCTCTTTTAGATCTACAAACTCGTGTATAAGCAACTCTTATATTGTCGTCCTTTACAAACTAATAATCGCACTACGGGTATACCGATACATAAGGATATGCTAAAGACACGCTGACACGCCAAGGACACGCCGAGGACACGCCGAGGACACGCCGAGGACACGCCGACACGCCAAGGGCACGCCGAGGACACGCTGACACACTGAGGACATGTTGAGGACACGCCGACACACTGAGGATACGCCGACACGGCAAGGACACGCCGAGGATACGCCGACACGGCAAGGACATGCCGAAAACACGCTGACACAGCAAGGACACGCAGAAAACACATTAACACGGCAAAGACATGCCGATACGCCGATACACCGATATGACGATACGACTTCAAGGCCCTTCTACATGAATGGTTGTCAAATTGTAACTAGCGAGGATACGTCATCGTACCAATACCCACGAACTAACCGAAAATGAATGCAACACATAAAATATGCTCCAAACTCTCGAGCCAAAGAATACACCACATCAAACACACACATCCTAGTATGGTAACCGTACTACCTTGGTGATTTGTTTTGAGATGCCACGGCTGGTAGCTCTTTGCAAACGAATTCACCACATCAAATGTGTATTACATAATCAAGAAAAGTACTCACGCACCCACACACGCCAAAATATGCAAGTGTCAAGCCCAAACAACATGGCACTAAATTCACACCAAGTCTAGACCACAATATGTATTCGTATCCAACTTTCCCACGGCAAAACGGATACATACATCTTAAGTCCACGAACTTCTTGCCGACGATCAAGCAATGTTCAATACAAAGCATAATGAACGAGAACCATAGCTTCTAACTTTACTAGAGTCTCGCAACCGAAATTGGAACTACTAACATTCGAGCCAAGGACGCAACATCGATAAAAAGACAAGCACGAGAATGCAACATCTTTCGAACATGGAAAATTTCTACTGAAATCAGGAGTGAAACAAGATCGACAAACGTCACCCAACTAGAAGTTCGGAATAAAACGACGCAATACATGGGTGATCCACGATTTGAGATGTAACTCAAACAAAATACCACAAGGAATGTGAAAAGTCGCACCACATGCATCAAACAAGATGCAAGTCAGAGAAACGTCACCCAAGAATCACCAAGTCTTACAATATGCCTGAAATGGAGTACAATTCAAATGATTGCTATCAAGGAGTCAACAAGCTCCGCAACGAGTCGTCAACAAGGT
>NMUG010010197.1:0-11030 GCA_002855965.1 Monotropa hypopitys | reverse complement strand
CAAAATAAGACATTTGAAACATGGGTGCATACTCAAACTCTCATATGTGCGGGCGGAAGATATATACAATGAAAAACTAAAACATTCCGCACATCTTGACACGAAAGAAAGCTCTATATAAGTGGATGGATCTCATAACTAGAATTGCATAGCAAAGGGAACTTGTGGTCTAAATTGACATGTACAAATGATTGTCGGCCTATAGGATCAAATAGGACTTTCCGATTATAACTTAAGGTAAGGGAATATATCGAATACGTATCGGATACGTATTGGACACGTATCGGGCTAAAGGCTAACTTTGATGCTTGAGAACAGGCATAAACAAATAATAAGAGGGAAAACAAATAGACGGGGCCCTCGTCAACCAATCTACACCTCCAATTCGTTACTTTTCAACTATGCCATATTCATTTTTTTTCAATTTTCCTCAACCTTCAACACATTCCACGACAATGAAGAACAATGTGTTTCTTCTTTACAAATGATTAGGTGACTCCCCCCCAATTTGTTTGGTTTTCCAACTTGTGGAAATTTCATGATTTTTCTAAGGGGAAAGTACACCAACAATGGATAATGAACATAGACCACCTTATCACTCCCCAAATACATCGAAAATATGATTTTCACTATTCTCAAGCAAAATATATGGAAATGTAAGGCTTAATCAAGAAATTGGTTCATGTAAGGGGGCTCAAGTGGGCTAACAAGGGGAAATATGCAAGAAGGAACGAACCGGTACAAAACTCAAAGAATTCCTAAAATCCTCTCCTACGGCCAACAACAACCGTGCATGCCAACCCAAAAGATATGAATATAGTAGTGAATTCCCAATGCTAAATGAAAGATAATGAGATCGACAACGAGTAATTTTTTTTGTTTTCGTGACAACCAAGAGTTCATTTGACACAACTCTAAGGAAAGATAAGGCACTAAGCTTACTTGGGCATAAGTCTCCACTAATCTAGCCTTCTAGACATCCGAGGTACAACTCACAAGCGAAGTGCAAAGAGGTTAAGATCAAAGTTCCAAAACAAGTCATTATACAACACTAGGAAAGTGAACTAAGATGCCACCTACAATGCCTATAAAAGGCTCAACAAAATCCTACTCATGTCACACAGTTAAGAACTCACAAAATCCCAAAATCCATGTAAAGGTAATTTACCATTTATACTCTCGAATCCGTCACGTGGATGAAACGAGCTATACTTTTCTCCCTGCCTCAAAGAGGAAAATAAAGGCAGGAGGCTATACTAGACCGTCGATTCAAAATTTTTAAAATTTTTTGGACTCTCTAATGGGACTAAATACTAAAAAAATAAGCAAAAGATATGGCACAAGCATGCAAAGCATGCGCCACTCCCCCCAACTTAAATGGTGCAATGTCCTCAGTGCAAAAGACAGTAAAAAGAAGGGAAGAGAGCAATGTACCTCCGGGGTGGTGTAAACTACCCAATACCATCATTACCTCAAGTTTTAAATGACAATGCCTGCAAAGCTCCAAGATAGAACAAAGAATCCTGCAAAGACTAACAAACCAATACAAACTACAAGGAAACGATTAGTCCAAAATTGCTTGCTAATGGTAGCCAAGCGTGCAAGCACTGATTTTATTTAGTATGAGTTCTCACACGACTCTCCACGAGTAGTACTTTTCTCCCCGCTATTCTCACTTAAATAGTGTACTAGAGAAGGAAATCTCTCGGAATTTCGGGGTAGGTCGTTACTCAACAGGTAGTGCCTCTCACTTTTTGGAGAGACACCCCAATCGGCTTTCACTTCCATCCCTACTCTGCTGGGGTAATCCCAGATAATACACTTCTAAGGCTTGAATAACGGGCGGCTATACCGGACCGTCCATAGCCGTTCGAGCACGGCAAACACTAGAGGTATCTCAACCTCCAAGGATTTATTGTCTCCGAGACGTTATTTTTTTCATATTTAACAAAAAAAATACAGTGCAGGAAATAAAAGAAAGAGTAAAAAAGGGTAATAGAAAAAAAACTATACTAGAGATACAGGGTGATAACCGAGAGAGCGACACTCCAAATTGGAGGATCGCATTTACATGATGGCCTTCCTGGGGGCCGTAGCACGTGGTGAACACACTCACCCCCATCGTAACATATTGAACCCACCCAAGCCATAAAAATAGGTATTTGGAGTATAAAGGGGCTTGGCGGCATTTCAAGAACAAGTCACCAACCATCCTACCACCACGGATGACATTGGCTTTCAAGGCATTGACACAAGATATAGAACATGAAGCATGACTCGTGAGGAGTCGGTCAACGCCAAGAAAATCAATCTTTTCTAAGACAAGAATAGGAGGTGGTGGTAGAAGTGCACAAAAAATGGTGGACACTTGTGCAACCGGTGATAAAGACTTGGCCCCAAAGAAGGACTCCCCAAGAGGTGTCATGAAAATAGGTGCAACAAATGCACACTCAATTGGGTCTTGTGAAATACTAGGCATGTCGGGCTCAATGGACAAGGTGCTAACAACATTCACACTCTCATCACGCCGAAAGTCCGCCTCAAGCTCCTCATCACTCGAATCATAGTTACAACTCAACAATTTTGGTTCAGGAGGAGTGAGAGGAGTGTCATTTTTTGGTTCGAGGAGTGGCCCCATCATGGCTTCGGCCATCAAGGTGGAATGAGAGATACTTATATCCGGATTTTCAAGAAAAGCAACCTCCTCGGAGGTAAGACATGCCTCCACCAAGGGGTGGGTGGGAATGGCCGGCTCAAAAGTTGGGACATCAAAGTCCACTTGGCATGAAGAATTATAGGCCAGGATGTTGTTGCAACTTTGAAGAAAATGTTGCAAAGTGTCCTCTAAGAAGGATGTGTGCAGTGGTTGGGAGTCAAAAATGTCCTCTGAAGGACAATGGTCAAGATAATCCATATGTGGCTCCGAATAATAAGTCTCGGGAGGAGCCACCTCAACAAAGTTGGGAACGAAATGTGTATTGCAACCTTGGAGGAATGTTTGCAAACCATTGTCCAAGGTAATTGCACGGGTACTTTTGAGAAATACTTGCAAGGTATCCTCCAAAGTGTCCAAAATATGTGATTGGTATGCATAAGGGTCCTCTTGGGACCATTGATCCGGGGCTTGTGAAATCGGCTCCGGATGATAAAATTGGTTTGGAGCCGTTTTATTTTGATAAGGGAAGGGTGGTGGTGGTTCAAAGTAAGGCTCACACTCCCGATAAAAGTTAGAGTGGTCATGCCACTCTTGACTAGGAGGCTCGGAGAATGGAGGGTAGGACTCCCAATATTGTTCATCCATAGTTTCCCAAGGGTAACCGGAAGCCATGATCAACAACGTCTATTTTTCTTGGTATTTTATAATAAAAATAGGAAGAAACAAAATAAAAGTGAATATATACGGCGGGGCAAAAGAAAACTTCAAGACTAGCAAAAATTCAACTCAACTACAATTTCCCGGCAACGACGCCAAAATGTTGGAAGGACCCGGTCGTTGATTAACGGAAAATCCTATGCCAATCATTAGAAATTTATAAACACGGAAATAAACACTCTACAAGTAAAGTGGATAAGTCCGAGGTCGATCCACAGGGAAATGTCAGAGTTGAAGTAACTCCTCGGTTTAGAAGTTTGGTTTTGCGGTAGAAGCGGTAGGATGCTAGCCTTTTGTTTTTGATTATGAAAAGAGAAGAAAAGATACAAACTAATTAAACTAGATGGAATGGCTATGGGGATTCTAACACCTAACCAAGGCCAATGCTTGACTACTCCAATATCCATGACGACACGAAGGAGGGATCACGACATAGGATCTCCCACGGGATGTTTGACTATAAAGAATAAGTCACGGGTCAAGAGATGGCACGGGAATTAGAATTCGGTCTTCTAGGCCGACTTACACTCATCGGGCGACATGCTCCAAGCACGGAGTGTACGTGGCACAAACCGTCAAAGAGGTCGACAACCCTTGGTTGGACCCGAGGTGAGAACTACATTCTCTCAACCCCGATGCTATCTCAAGACTACAATTCTATATCAATCGAGTGGTTTTTAGGTAAATTCATTCACTTAGGCATTTTGTCGAACACCTAGCGAGACATCGCACCAAGCATGTGTCGTGCCATTATTCATGTCGACGACGCATCAAGGTGATTAACACCGCTTGGCTTAGACCTTAGGCATGAACTCAATACACCCTAGAACACACTAATTAAGTTCAAAACATGGAGGAAATCAAACATTAGCCGACGCAGGGGTGCTAGTCACCCCATGGCCAAACCAAGAGGGTTACTCCCTCATTACACTACACACAAGCATAAAACACAAATAAAAGACAACACATGAAATTGAAACACAAATTAATTAAACATGAGTACATAAGTAAATTACATCAATAGAGATAGGGAGGAATTCCTTACATTGTCAAAGCTTGGAAAAAACTCCAAAACCCCATGGATGCACCTTGAAATCAAGGAAGAAGAAGGAGAAAAGAAATGGAGGAAGAGAGAGAAGCTCTCAACCTCCCTAAACCCTAACTACAACATAAAAGATGTCCTCCCCGAATTTCTCACAAATATATATACCCCCTCAACCTAAAACACCCAAAATACCCTTAATGAAGCCAAAAAACCCAGCAAACAGCAAGCCGTACCGGTACGGGGTAATGGCGTACCGGTACAAAAAGTTTCTGCTCATTTCTCGGCCAAAATATGCATAGCGTACCGGTACGCGTACCGGTACGGAAACCATCTGTTTGGATTTTTGCTGATTTTTCCCTTTTGCGTCTCGTCGATAGATTTCCAACGCCATATTAAAATTGGCAATCGGAGTTGCACAACTCAAGTTATGCCCGTTTTACTGACGCCCTGTTGCTCTTGACTTCATCAAATGGCTCGGGATGGATTGTGGACTTCCGGACTCGTCCGGGGATCGATAATACCTACAAAACATAAGAGACTACAAAGCAAAGGAAAACATAAAAATGAACTAAAATATAAATGAAAGTGCAAATAACTAGAATAAAAAAGAATGAAATAGGCACACAAAACTACACTTTTGTGTGCCGATCACCAATGTTCCGGCAACTTCCCCGTTGCAAGATAGTTCGCAATATCTGCGTACCAAGGGCATATTGAAACACCAAAGAGGTGTTCATCGGGGAAAGTTTCAGAAATTGGTAGGGAAGAAAAATCATGAAATTCCAGGCGCGACAAATGGTTGGACACGACATTTTCGACTCCCTTTTTGTCTTTAATCACAATATCAAATTCTTGTAAAAGGAGAATCCATTGAATAAGCCTCGCTTTGGCATCTTGTTTTGCCAACAAATATTTCAAATCCGCATGGTCGGTGTATACCATGATAGGAGAACCAATGAGGTACGAGCGAAATTTGTCAAGAGCAAATACAACCGCCAACAATTCTTTTTCAATGGTGGTGTAGTTGACTTGAGCTTCATTTAACATTTTGCTAGCGTAATGAATCACACACGGTCCTTTTTGTCCCCTTTTCCCAAGGACTGCTCCAATCGCATAATCACTTGCGTCGCACATAAGTTCAAAATGCAAATCCCAATTAGGAGCTTGGACAATAGGGGGTGATGTAAGCATAGCTTTGAGGGTCTCAAAAGATGAGTTGCATTCCTTCGTCCACTCGAATGGTGTATCTTTGCCCAACAAATGACAAAGTGGACGAGAAATGGCACTGGATTTTTGTATGAATCGCCGACAAAAACCGACGTGATTGAGAAATGATCTTACGTCTTTAACACATTTTGGAATGGGTAGATTTGTGATGAGTTCAATTTTTGATTTGTCTACCTCAATTCCACGGGCTGAAACAACATGCCCCAAAACTATTCCTTCATGGACCATGAAGTAGAACTTTTCCCAATTAAGTTCCAACTTCTTCTCTTCACATCTTTCCAAAACACGATCAAGATTTTTCAAGCAAGAATCAAATGAATCTCCAAGGACGGAAAAATCATCCATAAATACTTCCACAATGTCCTCAATCATATCAGAAAAAATTCCAAACATGCATCGGGAGAAAGTACCCGGTGCATTGCACAACCCAAAGGGCATGCGTCGAAATGCATAAGTACCGAAAGGACACGTGAAAGTAGTTTTTTCTTGATCCTCTAATGACACTTCAATTTGGTTATAACCGGAATAACCATCTAAGAAGCAGTAACAAGAATGACCCCCCTCTCCAAAATTTGATCAATAAAGGGAAGAGGGAAGTGGTCTTTCCTAGTACAACTATTCAACTTCCGGTAGTCCACGCATACTCTCCATCCGGAGGCAATTCGGGTAGGAACAAGTTCCCCCTGTTCATTTTTTATCACAGTCACCCCCGCTTTCTTAGGGACAACTTGAATAGGACTTACCCATTTAGAATCCGAGATGGGGGAAATTATTCCGGCATCCAAACGTTTAATCACTTCTTTCCTTACCACATCACGGATGTTAGGATTTAACCTTATTTGTGGTTGCCGTGACGACTTCACATCATCCTCAAGAAAGATACGATGGGTACAAATAACTGGATTTATGCCATGTAAATCGGCAATAGTCCAACCAATTGCACCTCGTCGCGATTTTAGCAACGCTATCAATCTCATTTCTTGATCTACTTCCAAACTAGAAGAGATCACCACTGGATATGTTTCTTCTACCCCAATATATGCATATTTTAAATGTTTGGGTAGATCTTTTAATTCGAGTGTAGGGGCTTGTACACTAGAAGGTAGTGACAATCCCTTTGACTCGGGAAGTTCTTCATATTTCGGAGTCCATGAATCAACTCCATAAACCTCTTCAAGGTTTGAATCAAGCAAAGCATTCAAAAATTGATCTCCATCGACTCAAGAAATGACACCTCTTGGGAAGTAAGACACAACTCAAGAGGATCTTTATAGAGCATAGAATCGACGTGGTCTTGAACAATTGACTCTATCATGTTCACTTCATGGACCTCCTCATCGTCTGTCATTTGATTTCCCACATTGAATATGTTAAGTTCTAAGGTCATATGACCAAATGTGAGCTTCAACAACCCATTACGTCAATGAATTATGGCATTGGAAGTTGCCAAGAATGGTCGACCAAGAATGATGGGGATTTGGGAAGATTTAGCGATGGGAGCTATTGGACAAGTATCTAAAACCACAAAATCCACCGGGTAGACAAAATTGTCTACTTGGACCAACACGTCTTCAACCACACTTTTTGGAACTCTTACACTCCTATCCGCAAGTTGGAGTGTTACGGTTGTTGGCTTCATGTCACCAAGCCCAAGTTGTTCATAGACGGAAAAGGGAAAAAGGTTGACACTAGCCCAGAGATCAAGCAAAGATTTTTCACATTCGTTACCCCCAATACTAATCAAGATGGTTGGACAATCGGGGTCCTTGTATTTTGAGGCAATGTTTGTTTGAAGAATAGAGCTTACTTGCTCGGTTAACAACACCTTTTTGCGAACATTCAATTTCCTATTCACCGTGCATAGATCTTATAAAAATTTAGCATGGGAAGGGATTTGTTTGATAACATCAAGTAAAGGTATGTTCACCTTCACTTGTTTGAAAAATTCAAAGATATCATCATCGAATGGACCCTTAGACTTGGGTGCAAGTTTATGTGGAAAAGGAGCCACATTAGAGTGCAATGGAGCAATAGGATCATCTTTGTAAACCTCGGAAGAGGTATTTTCCTCCGAAATAGGAACAACCGTAGGTAGAGGGAGAAGAGTTGATGGATGTTTAGGTGGTGGGGCCACCGGGTCACTTAAAACTCTCCCACTCCTAAGAGTTGTAATCGACTTAGATTTTTCATGATTATGTGGAGGATTTGGATTCGAAGAAGAGCCCAAGAAGTGTTGACCTTGTGGGTTCATGATGGACTGCGAAGGAAATTTTCCTCGCTCTTGTTGTAACGAGCTCACCATAGTAGTAAGCTTCATCCATGACTGATGCTTGAGTTTTCATGAAGGTTAAGATGGCATCATCATCATTTCTTTTGTGGGTGAATTGTAAGAATTAAAACCCCCAAATTGTCCTTGTGGAATGGATTGTAATTGATTTTGATGATTATGAGCATATTGGAATTGATTGGATTGGTGTGGACCATATTGTTGCAGATTGGACTGATTTTGAGATGGGTACCGGTTTGGTACAATATTTTGATTTTGGAATCCAGGTGGAGGAGGATTTTATTGAGGTTGGGGTGGTAAAGATTGGGATCCCATAGAGGGTCCTTGTTCGGTATTTTCCCAACTCTGCCTTGGGTGATTCCTCCAACTTGGATGGTAACTCCCGGACAAAAGCTGATTTCCTGGAAAATTATTAATTGAATTAACATCCGCTTGTTCGGTGATCGAGAGTAGGTCCTTTACTACCGGCAATGATGGACAAAGCGCGGTAGCATGGCCTAGAGTATCACATATTGCACATGCCTCCTCCATTTTTTCAATGGAGGCAACCAGTTTAAGTTTGTTCAACTCAATATTTTCCAATTTGCGACTCAACTCAGCCACTCTCAAAGATAGATAATCATGTTGTTTCAAAGCATATATTCCCCCCAGAATGTTGACCAGGGGCCATAT
The DNA here is from genome assembly GCA_002855965.1 of Monotropa hypopitys. Lineage (NCBI taxonomy): Eukaryota > Viridiplantae > Streptophyta > Magnoliopsida > Ericales > Ericaceae > Monotropa > Monotropa hypopitys. Next base: position 2,426 of record NMUG010010197.1, on the reverse strand, counting down.
GAGGCAAAGAACGGTCATTTGGGTCAGATTAGTCCCATGATTGTGTATTCTCGGCGAGAAAATCAAAATAATCCAATGCTTCAGTTGGGCCTTTGTCCAAGAATTTCCCATTGCATATCATATCAATAAATTGCCGATTCTTTTGAGAAATCCCCTCGTAGAAATATCCAACTATTTGTGCATGGTCGAAACCATGATAAGGGATGACGTTGAGGAGGTCCTTGAACCTCTCCCAACATTCACTAAATGTTTCACCCTCTTTTTCACAAAAAGAAGTGATAAGTTTCTCGAGGACACGAGTGCGATGTAAGGGAAAATATTTCTTGTAAAATATTTCTTGGATCATTCCCCAACTTGTAATGGATTGAGACTTAAGTGACTTTAGCCAAGTTTTGGTTTGATCTTTCAACGAGAAAGGAAACAACTTCATCCGAGAAGATTCGAGTTGGTGAGGGTTTTACAAATAGTACTCACAATTTCCTCAAAATCCCTCACATGTAAATATGGTTGCTCGGTATGCATCTCATGAAAGTGGGTTAGCATTTGAAGATGATTCGGTTTAACCGTGAAAACATTTTGAGCATTATTAGTAGGTGGCACTATGCAGGGCATTTGAGTAACTCGAGTAGGATTAAGATAATCCCACATAGTGCGATTTTGTGGAGCAATCATGTTTTCATCGTCAGCCATTTCTTCGGACTCGGGGGTAGGATTTCTCACAAGTCTATGTGTTTGGTCACGTGAGTAACCGTACATACACAAGCAACCCTTGACTCAAGAATTATTGCAAAGATTTGTTTTTGGTACCTAAAAAGAACTTCTATAAAAAATTAGACGATTGCCGATTCTCCGCCAACGGCGCCAAAAATGCTTACGTCCTTTAAGTGTATTCCACTATAGGTTGTCCGAAGCATAGGACTTTTCACGTAAAACTCAATACTTGGAAGTCCGAGGTCGAATCCTTAGGGAATGGAATGCTAAGTAATTGATTTCGGTTCTTTGAAGAAGTTTTTGAATATTTTTGGCTGTAGGTGGCCAACCGGAATGATTTGGATAGATTTATAACTAATGATTCAAACTAGAATAAATGACAATAACTTAAAGAGGGAGCGGTCATAGTTGACTCATCCGTTGAATCTCCGGTGCATATTTTCTTCGACATTCCTAATTAGACCAAGACATGGTCATTATTAGGATAAAAAGCCTAGTACGCAGTACTAGCAAGGATTACAAGTACATATTTTAGAACATCCATATAAAGTGAAATCATCGACGATTAGGACATCGCATCAAACACCTCGTGTGTCAATTTCTTGGCTATACTAGGTTAAGATGATAACACTAATCTCGTGTTTCGATGGTAGAATTCAAAGATAGTGCTTGTAATCTTCGTCATATGTCAAAACGAGATCCACTAGAGAGTTCATCGGTTAAGTGGCCCCATGGCCATCCCAATAAGACTACTCACACATAGAGAACATCAACCCAATGATTATAGAGAGAGACGTGATTAAAAACTAATAAGATTCAATGATAAAACTGAGATTTGAAAGAAGAAAACAATGAAAAACAGAGTTTGTTCTAGAGTTCTAATGGAAAACACAAGAGAAATCAATAGAAAAACCAACTTACTTCAAGAGTTGAATGCAAAAACCTAGATCTAGAGCCGTCTTCTCTCCCAAAAGTCTAATTATCTCTAAAACTGCATGAATGCCTCATTAGGGTGCTCAAAAATCTATTTAAACCTTCAAAATTTCGACCCCAAGAGGTACCAAATTTCCCTTAACCGACTTAATTAAAAATCAGGAAAATATGCGCGTAGACCGGTCTAATCATTTTCTCGACCAGTCTAGCCTCCTCTGACTTCCTTCGACCGGTCTACATTTTCCTTCGACCGGTCTACACTTTTCCTTCGACCGATCTTGCCTTTGAAAGTTGCTGATTCTTCTTTTTAACACTCTTGGAACTCTTAGCACATCTTCAAATGGTTTCTACACAACATTACACCATCGAGAACATCCATTTAAGGACAATGGCAACGCACACGAACTTCCATGGTACCAAGGAGGACAATTGACATCCAAAGAGTATCAACCACACATTCTAACCTGTAAAACATATAAGAACTACAAACCGAGATTACATGCAATGTGCACTAAACAATGGCAAATAATAGCTTAAACAAATACATTAATAGAAAAATAGACACGCGAAGATATAAAATGGCATGTCTATCAGCAAGGCTATTGAAGCACTCCAAAATATATTTTTATAATATATAACACCTTTCTTTTATTTACACCAAAACACACCCATTTTACTCACACCAAATTCAACACCATTTTGTTATTTTGAAAATATTATCACTTTATACTCAATACCAAATTTCTTATTAGAAATCACCATTTCACCACACCACTTAACTC
>NMUG010010196.1:0-11030 GCA_002855965.1 Monotropa hypopitys | reverse complement strand
ATTTCCATCCATGGAAGCTCTCACCTCTCTCCTCTCTATCTCTACCTTCCATGGCTCTAATGGAGATTTTCAAAGAACAAATGTTGTTCCCCTCATCTCAAGCTCTCCGGAAAACCCAACATCTTCTCCATTCCTCCAAAATACGAAACTTGGAGCTTGATGAAGAGGCTTGGATCGAGAAATGGCAAGAAGAAACGTTGCTCCCCCTGGTGAGGGCTATCCGGCAACCCACTTGGCGAATCCATCCGGCGAGATTTTGGATTCCGACGACTTTCCGGCGAAGAGCTATGGAGATGCGGTCTTAAGGAACATTGAAGAGGATGACGCGATCTACGCGGTGGCGGGTTCGGTTTGCGGTAACATTTTCCGGCGACTTTCCAGCGATTGCTCCGGTGGGTAAATTCTTAATCATTATCAAGCGTGTGTGTGTGTGTATTTAGTTTCCATACTTGTGCTTTAATTCATATAGGTTCCCCTTATATCGTCCTTGCGGCTAATTAGGACTCCCTTAGTAGGATCATTTAAACTTGGGTTAATGTCACGAGTGTTGATTTGTGGATATTTGATTAGTTGGTTACTCCTAGATTCTTAGACGCCACATGCTCGATAAAATGACTTAGTAGATCGTAAATGGGTCTTTGGGAGAATTAGGTCTCGTTGAATAAACCGTAAGACTTGGGTTGAATCGTGATGGTCGAGTGTTACAAAGTCATGAATATGGACCCTCTGAGGTAGACCGTAAATGAAGTTGTGGCGACGTCACTTGATTGTGTTGACCTCCCTTGGCATCGCTAAAGTTAGAGGCATAAACCCTCCCGTTGATACTACTTGGGCTTGTTGTCGTTGACATTGAATTTGATGATCAACTTGAAAAAGTGGACATTTTGGTTAGTCCTCCTTGACATGGTCAAGGTTGAGGTTGAAAGGTGGGAAGACAACAATCTGTCTGAAATACCAAATGAACTCCCAATATTGAGTAGGTACCCCACAAGGGCTACTCGTACATAACTTTGAATCCATCACATGTAAACTATGAAATGAAAATGAGAACGATGGTACACTTGTTGGACTACTAGCGATTGCTAGGAGATATTATATGAATAAATAAATTTATGCAATTATGGACACACATTGATTATGTTGTAAATTCCTACGCTTATACACTATCGACTACGTTGATGACACATGAAATGAATTATTGAGCCCCCGATGAGAAGCAACCTTGGCTAAGGATTATCGGGCATCAATATTAAGGGAAGCAACCTTGGCTAGGGATTCCCGGACACTACGACACATGACACAAATTGTTGAGCCCAAATGAGAAGCAACCTTGGCTAGGGATTCTCGGGCATCAACACTATGGGAAGCAACCTTGGCTAGGGATTCCCGGATACGATGACAATGACATGGGCCTATGATTATTTGATTTGGAGTACCTTGGTTAGGACTCCTAGGATGGTCGCTCCATCCGCGATATTGTGCACAATAGGGGTAACGAGAGCCCTCCCAACGTTACTTGGGGAAGACCGGTTAGGTTTGGTTAGTGGGTTGACGAGCCGCTATTCCAACCTTGCCCTATCAATGTCATGAATGAAATACAAAATGGAATACCTTGGCTAGGATTCCGGTGCGACATTATATGTGGAATAAAGAAAGAAATCATGAATGTACTTTCATAGTTCAACAACATCAAATGAATACTTTATGTACGTATGGGAAACAAAGGAACATCATGAGAGAACGTGTTTACGGATTCGAGAAAAATACTATACGGATTAGATACCTTGTCTAGGAGTCTTGGGATCTAAATGAATGATGTGGAATGCCTTGTCTAGGACTTCCTCTATGCAGTACATTACTTGGCGTGAAGAACGTACAAAGTTAACAAATGGCTAATAGTAGGGAATGAACACCTGAATAAATGGTTAGTGAACTCTTGATTAGATATCCCTTGGATCATGTATACATGTAGATATGTCACACGCTTGCGGACTCTTGTCTGGTAGTCCCTGGGTACCTCATCTATTTAGACTGTGGACTCTATACACCTTAGTAGAGAGTGGGTTGTGATGACTTGAGGTTAAATGGGATCAGTCACTAGGCTTGACACTTTTACTCCCCTTCCACTTGAAGAGGTTAGTTGACAGACCTATAGCTAGGTTTCCCCTTTCTACTTACGTCGCTTTCTCTCTCTTGCTTTACTACTTGTGTTGCTCGGGAGTTTATCTACTGAGCCGTGGTTTGCTCAGACCTTCGTGGTCCCTCCCCCTTTCAGGTTGTTGCTGGGACTTGTTTAGATTATTGAGCTTGGAGCTTAGTCAGCTACCGGGTTTTCAGGGATTATTGCACAGGTTTTCTTAGCTCTTTGGTTGGCTCCCGAGGGTGGGGTGTACCCTCACTTTTCTTTTTTGTTCAACACTTCAGTTGTAGCCATTTGACATTTATTCTAGCTTCTGCTTTTCTATTCATATTGTACAATGGATGTAATGAGAAATTGAAAGAAGTGCATAGATATTACAAGTGTTGATCCCCCCTGGTTTTATTTAAAGTGTTTTAAAAAAATGGTTTGAAAATCCGGGGCGTGACAACTTGGTATCAGAGCTTTAGGTTTGAATACCTTGGAACTGTGGGGAGACACCTAGTCTGCATGGGTTTTCTTGGTCATTACATTATTCTTGATCATGTCTGTGTACTTGTGATGAACTCTTGCTTCTTGGTTCTGCTTCTTATTGACACTATGTTTATCTTGGCTCCTTTCACGGATGTCGAGTTTCTCCATCCCTTGAAAGTCGAGTGTTGATCTTTGTGGCAAGTTCAGTTACCCTTGCAGTTATGTGTTTTGGATATACCTACTCTTGGCATCTTCGATGCATTCTTTAGCGGTCTTCGTGCTATTGTGATCTCCTCTAGGATTGCTAGAGTCGAGTCGGTATATGATAATAGGTTGAAACCCTTTGGGCAAATTTCGAGGTGATTGTAGTGGTTTCTTGTACCTTGTCGCTATATAGGTAAGAATCTCTATCTTATGATGGTGTAGTGGAATTATCTTGGGAAGTTTTGACACTATTCAACGATTCTTAGCACCTTGTTGAGCCCCTTGAGAGTAGGTGGCATGCTCTTTGTGGTTTCATGATGCAAATTCTGAGAAATCGTGGTAAGATTGGCTTGTCAGTCCGTAGGAATAATGAGGTCTTTAAGGCGTATTCGTGATCTTTCTGTTTTTCCTCTTTAAAGGAGGTTGAGTTGCCTGCGTTTGCCTGTGAAGTGAAACATCCCAATGCCTTTGTTCGTTAGCACGTGAGTGTAAGTGTGACGGTAGCACATCCTTTTACCTGGACGTGATTCGCGGCGATTTGTGGTCGGTAAATTCGTTCGAGATTCGATGTGGACGTTTGTGAATTGAAGATTGATGTTGTTTTCGTGGAAATCAGACACTTCGTGGAAGCTGCTTATTCTTCTCGTGCCCGTTTGACCTTCGCGGCGACCTGGATTGGTTGCTAGTAGTGTGTTAGTCTCTTGGAAAGATTTCTTCGCTCGGATTTTCTCTGCCCGATGGCATGCTCTGTGCAGCTACAGCAAACCTCGGATGTGATTATCTCGTATCCTATCGGTTGGGTCTCGATCCCGTGTTACAGCGCTCCCTGGCTGTGTCCAACTTGCTCATGTGCGGCAGCGCTCTGTCAGTGCGGCCTTGTCTAGGTCGGCCAGTTGATCCTCTACCTCGTCCCACTGTGAACCCTTGTTTCTTCGAATCTGTTCTTATGCGGCATGGTGCCGGCAGTGCGGCAGGTTTGTACCCAGTGCGGTTGTGTTCTCGTTTAGCTGGCTCTTATTCGTCCATGTGTTTGTGCGGCCATGTTTCCATTCGGCTATTTTCCCCTTGCGCGGTAATAGGTGGTATTCGGTTGGAGCACTTTCTGTTCGGTTCTGTTCATCGTGAACTCTCCTTGGCAGCGTATTACATTGCAATCATCCTATCTTGATCTATTCAGCCGTGTCCGGCTTGATGGTGACCTTATTGTCTACACCCGATCGGGAGTTGTCCCTTTCATCTTCTGTGTGGCACTTGGCTTGATTGATACTGGCATTCTTTTATTGTGATCTTTGTACTTTGCCGACTGACGTGTTCAGACTTTGGTCTCTTACGTGGTTAATTCGTGGAATCCCCATTGAATGAAAATCTCTCAGCGACTTACCGTTGATTGCGTTATACTCATGTGGCTTCTCCTTCGAGTACTCTGTCGTCAATAAAATGTGAAGCATGAACTTCAAGGTATAGTGCAGATTAATTGCGATACCGTCTTCGGTCGATATTAGAGTTGCGCAGCGGCAACAAGGATATTCAAGTTGGCAGTTGTTTGTTTCTAAACTTCGGTTCGAGAGTGGAACCAATCTCGGTGGTGCACCTGTTTGCATCTGCTTCTTCGTTTCAGTGGTTTGTTTGGCGGTGCATCAATTTTTTATGCAATTATCGCTTCCCTTCTTCAGAACTGTGTCGGGTGAAAACCTTCTATTGGATTCGTGGTCTCTTGCTGGACTTCTTGACCGAGTGTCAAAGTTCTTCGTGTTATTCCAATTGTTGATAATGAACGATGTTGATCTTGCCTCCACTTGTTCAGTGGGTGTGCTCTTGAAATTTCTATCGATCTCGCGAATCATTTTGGAACCCGTGACATGGGTAGACCGTGGTAGATTGGGAGCGAGTGGTTGAGTCGTCTATTCTTGCACCTTCTGTGTAGAATCGACTGCGTGTGTTATTCTTTTGATCGTGCGACTATGGATGACCCAAAGAGGTTGAGTGGAGTATGTGTCTGGCCGGTACCTCTCTAACTCAAACCCTTGTGTCACTTGATGTCACATTGGGTGTGTGCGTGGGGACATATATGTCCATCAAAATCTTTATAAATATATATATGTGGGGGTTGTCCGTGGGAATTAGCGGTGCGAAAATTGTATAAAAACACATGTATGAAAATGGTGAAACAACAAAACAATGAATAAAGCCAATTGTATCCCCGTTTGTCCTTGTTCCTTGAACACGTTGTTGCATTTGGCCAATGGCCTTATATTTCTAAGCTCGTTTGGAGCAACTATCGCTCGTTCTATCGTTGGTAATCGTGATTGTTGTGCCAATTTGGGAGTTGCCCCTTTGTCCTTTGTGTGGCACTAAATTGGATTCTGAATCTAACATGTGCCCATGGTTGATCGTCTGTTCTCAAGGAGAACTCGTGGCTTGTTGTCACGTTGCTTGGTAATCATTCTTGTAAGCGTCTCATACGTTGATTGACTCTCTTATCATTGGAACTACGTTCTTTCAGTGTTTTTCTCTTGGAAGAGAACTGCTCTCTTTGTTACCGTCTTGTCGGTCGATCCTTTGGAACTGCTGACCATGTTGCGATCGATGCATATTTTACTCACCGTAACGGTGTCCTTTGTATCGGGAAGTATCCCTTTCGATCTTGTCGTGCGGTTCATGGTATGGACATGAACTTTTATTCTTCGGTGTTTCGATGAAATTTCGGGGACGAAATTCTTTTAAGGAGGTTGAGATGTCACGACCTGAATTTCCATTCCTTTTAAAATCCGATTCTTGAGGAAATAAAATATAATTCGTGGAACCTTGGAGTATTCGAGACCTTGGAAGGATTGGGTGGACCGTGAAAAGGAGTCATTGTGGGTTGATCCTCCCCAACGCAAATCTTATTCTTATTCAGATCATTGAAGCATGATCGTCCATTGTTTATTTGTTGTGTGTCAATCATTTGATGTGTTTATGACCTCGAGGAAGGCTAAGAGATAGCCTTGGAATGTCAATTCGATGCCTAGAATGTTCGGGAAGGTTCAGAGGCTTTTTGACGTGTTCCGGCAAGGTGCCGTGGGCCTTTTAGGCCATTGTGACCTCGAAGGGTTTTCTAAATGTGAATCCATTCTTCACCAATGTTGTAGAGAATTTCATTAGAAATCCAACGCAACTTGAATCGTCTCAATCGGAGTCTGGACGAAAAAGTTATGGCCGTTTCTTTGGGCAAACTTGTGAAATCTTAGTAGAGCAAGTTTGCACCGGTGCAGAGATAAGTTGCACCGGTGCACAAACTCACTGTTCGAAATTTATCAAGTTTGCACCAGTGCAAGCGAAGTTTGCACCGGTGCAAAGTGTGCTGTTTGGCCGATTTTAGGCTCATTAAGGGCTTTTTAGTCTTTTCAAGTGGGGGACCTATATATATGATGATTCCCACGATTTTTGGTCATCTTCTTCTTCATTTTGGAACCCTAAATCTTCTCTCTCTCTCTCTATTTCCATCCATGGAAGCGCTCACCTCTCTCCTTTCTATCTCTACCTTCCATGGCTCTAATGGAGATTTTCAAAGAACAAATGTTGTTCCCCTCATCTCAAGCTCTCCGGAAAACCCAACATCTTCTCCATTCCTCCAAAATATGAGACTTGGAGCTTGATGAAGAGGCTTGGATCGAGAAATGGCAAGAATAAACGTTGCTCCCCTTGGTGAGGGCTATCCGGCAACCCACTTGGCGAATCCATCCGGCGAGATTTTGGATTCCGACGACTTTCCGGCGAAGAGCTATGTAGATGCGGTCTTGAGGAACATTGAAGAGGATGACGCGATCTACGCAGTGGAGGGTTCGGTTTGCGGCAATATTTTCAGGCGACTTTCCGGCGATTGCTCCGATGGGTAAATTCTTGATCATTATCAAGCGTGTGCATGTGTGTATTTAGTTTTCCATACTTGTGCTTTAATTCATATAGGTTCCCCCTTATATCGTCCTTGCGGCTAATTAGGACTCCCTTGGTAGTATCATTTGAACTTGGATTAATGTCACGAGTGTTGATTTGTGGATATTTGATTAGTTGGTTACTCCTAGATTCTTAGACGCCACATGCTCGATAAAATGACTTAGTAGATCGTAAATGGGTCTTTGGGAGAATTAGGCCTCGTTGAATAAACCGTAAGACTTGGGTTGAATCGTGATGGTCGAGTGTTACAAAGTCATGAATATGGACCCTTTGAGGTAGACCGTAAATGAAGTTGTGGCGATGTCACTTGATTGTGTTGACCTCCCTTGGCATCGCTAAAGTTAGAGGCATAAACCCTCCTGTTGATACTACTTGGGCTTGTTGTCGTTGACATTGAATTTGATGATCAACTTGAAAAAGTGGACATTTTGGTTAGTCCTCCTTGACATGGTCAAGGTTGAGGTTGAAAGGTGGGAAGACAACAATCTGTCTGAAATACCAAATGAACTCCCAATATTGAGGAGGTACCCCACGAGAGCTACTCATACATAACTTTGAATCCATCACATGTAAACTATGAAATGAAAATAAGAACGATGGTACACTTGTCGGACTACTAGCGATTGCTAGGAGATATTGTATGAATAAATAAATTTATGCAATTATGGACACACATTGATTATATTGTAAATTCCTATGCTTATACACTATCGACTACGTTGACGACACATGAAATGAATTATTGAGCCCCCGATGAGAAGCAAGCTTTGGCTAGGGATTCTCGGACATCAATATTAAAGGAAACAACCTTGGCTAGGGATTTCCGGACACTACGACACATGACACAAATTGTTGAGCCCAAATGAGAAGCAACCTTGGCTAGGGATTCTCGGGCATCAACACTATGAGAAGCAACCTTGGCTAGGGATTCCCGGATACGATGACAATGATATGGGCCTATGATTACTTGATTTGGAGTACCTTGGTTAGGACTCCTAAAATGGTTGCTCCATCTGCGATATTGTGCACAATAGGGGTAACGAGAGCCCTCCTAACGTCACTTGGGGAAGACCGGTTAGGTTTGGTTAGTGGGTTGACGAGCCGCTATTCCAACCTTACCCTATCAACGTCACGAATGAAATACAAAATGGAATACCTTGGCTAGGATTCCGGTGCAACATTATATGTGGAATAAAGAAAGAAATCATGCATGTACTTTCATAATTCAACAACATCAAATGAATACTTTGTGTACGTATGGGAAACAAAGGAACATCATGATAGAATGTGTTTACGGATTCGAGAAAAATACTATATGGATTAGATACCTTGTCTAGGAGTCTTGGGATCTAAATGAATGACGTGGAATGCCTTGTCTAGGACTTCCTCTATGCAGTACATTACTTGGGGTGAACAACGTACAAAGTTAACAAATGGCTAATGGTAGGTAATGAACACCTGAATAAATGGTTAGTGAACTCTTGATTAGCTATCCCTTGGATCATGTATACATATAGATATGTCACACGCTTGCGGACTCTTGTCTGGTAGTCCCTTGGGTACCTCATCTATTTAGACTGTGGAATCTATTCACCTTAGTAGAGAATGGGTTGTGACGACTTGAGGTTAAATGGGATCAGTCACTAGGCTTGATACTTTTACTCCCCTTGCACTTGAAGAGGTTAGTTTACGGACCTATAACTAGGTTTTCCCTTTCTGCTTACGTCGCCTTCTCTCTCTTGCTTTACTACTTGTGTTGCTCTGTACAGTTTTATTACTGTTGTTGCCACTACTGTTGTTCTAGTTCTTTTTAGTCTCTACTTGTGCTGGTCCCTCCTAGGTATGCACCGCCCGTGCATGTTTGGTAGTGGTCAGGAGTTTATCTACTGAGCCGTGGTTTGCTCAGACCTTCGTGGTCCCTCCTCCTTTCAGGTTGTTGCTGGGACTTGTTTAGATTGTTGATCTTGGATCTTAGTCAGCTACCGGATTTTCAGGGATCATTGCAGTAGGTTCTCTTAGCTCTTTGGTTGGCTCTCGAGGGTGGGGTGTACCCTCACTTTTCTTTTTTGTTCAGCACTTCAGTTGTAGCCGTTTGGCATTTGTTCTAGCTTCTGCTTTTCTATTCATATTGTACAATGGATGTAATGAGAAATTGAAAGAAGTGCATAGATACTACAAGTGTTGATCCCCTTGCTTTTATTTAAAGTGTTTTAAAAAAAATGGTTTGAAAATCCGGGGCATGACAATTGTGGTATCAGAAATTTCAGTTTTTATTTAGCAGTTCTTTATTTATAGTTGTGTTTGATTGTAATCTGTTCCTATGACGCTTCCACGTCGCCAATTCGGTAATTACTTTGTTAATTGTCGGGTTGGGTCATGACACAAGCCATAGTATTCCACCAATAGAAGACACAACATTGAGACAATATTGCCAAGCATTTACTGTTTCTCAATACCGCAATCGGAATACAAACACCATCCCCACGAAGTGGCATCTACCGTCTTAGGGCTGCATTGCTAAGCATCTATTGCCCCCTAAGCCCGTTGTCGGGGATAATTCTCACGAAATGGCATCTACCGTCTTAGGGCTGCATTGTTAAGCATCTACTGCCCCCTAAGCCCGTTACTGATGATTCCACCAACGTCACCATATGGTGATATAGGACCATGCATGGATGTACAACAACAATGAATAACACCAATCCATGCCATGAACCATGCTTGTACATACTAAAAGTAAGAAGGTAGCAACATTATCAACATCAACATCGTATTGAAATAAGTGCGAAGCATATGAGAATATAACAACTAGAGCACGACTATCAAGAGTATAAATCATGCTTTCATCCATCATGTGATCAAACAATTTAGATTTCATAAGAATCCCAAAAACCCAACAACAACAAGATATGTAAATATGTATTTTCAATCAAGGGATTCAACCAAGCAATCATATCCATCTAGAATTTAACATACAAATCAAAGTTCTATAAATGAAGGAAATCTACACACTCACCAAAATATGTGATCACCAAAGTACGAAGCTACTGGACCGTCTTAGAAGACTCCGACTTGTCTCATGTTATACATATCAAAAGTGTATAAGAATTTCTCCTTAAGTACTTAATTTTTATTAAATACTTAAATATTGGTTATTGGCCTCTATTAACCTCTATAAAATCTTAATTCCCTCTTAAATAAGATTTATAAACAATCAAAAATGACCATCCAAAAAAATTAGGTTTTTATTAACTTTTTGCCAAACCGGTATGAGACCGGTATGAAACCGGTCTACCGCCCGGCATGCCGAGCGGCATGCCGGTTAATACAAATTCCATGTTTTATATAAAACTCAAGGCTTACTGACAATTTTCACTAAGGCCGGTATGAAACCGGCATGCTGCCCCGTATACCGACCGGTATACACTATCACTCTTCTTACAAATTTTTCAACATTGAACTTGACTTCCAATACAAGTGAAATGAAAATAGAGATGAGAAAGACAAACCCTTCATCTTACAAATGAATAACAACTCTCTCTAATAAAATTATAATTGATAGCACAACTTTCTCTTAAGTGAATATACAAGAAAATAGTAGGAGAGAGATATAGAGAGAGATTTGAGAGAAGTATGAATATATAACTTGTAGAATAGTTCTCTTGGAGTATTAAGGACATTTATAGCTATTGGGCATCATTGTGGTAATTAATTATACAATTAAAAATATTTTTCTCTACTTTCTACCTAAAATTGCATTGGACCGGTATGCCGACCGGTATGCCGACTGGTGAGCCGGTCGATATGCCAGTTAGGCTTAATTTTGTTTAAAATGTGAGCTTTAACATACTGTTCAATATTTCCCCAGACCGGTAGCCATACTGGTATACCGGACGGTATGCCGACTGATGAGTCAGTTGTCGTACCGGTGGTCCAATTTGACAAGCCAATCCTATTGCCCAAAAATTGCATTAGCCGGTAGGGATCTGATGTGCCATCCGGTGTACCGGTTGGCAATCTGGTTGGCTTCTAGGCTTTTGTGTTTCTCAGAAACTGGTGAGGCTTGATCCATTGACTTGGTATTTTGATTTTCTACCATTTTTCTGAAGAACATGACTTAGAAAAATATAAGTAAAAATAATTTCGTAAGCATACGCATTTTTAAGCATGTTTTATAAACAACTAGCATGTCCAAAAATCAAATTAAGTTATTTCAACATTCAAGGGACCTAAGGTAGGCATTGTAAAGATATTTAAACTTTATTAGCATATTTCCTTA
>NMUG010010195.1:0-11032 GCA_002855965.1 Monotropa hypopitys | reverse complement strand
GGACATAAAAATGTGACTGGGACAAAGGGGGTGGGTATATAGATTAATGACTGGGATAGAATTGTATGACTGGGATAAAATTGTATGACTGAGACAAATTGAGAATATGACTGGGACAAAGAGGTAAAATGTATAATAGATATATATATATTATGCATGCTTCCGTGGAACGGGTGGTGTTGTTGGCAATTTAGTAAGGCCAATGGTTGGCAACCAGCGTAAGTCCAACGAGTGCGTGGGACGTACCCCAATAATGTGCGTGGGGCGTACGAACTACTACCTATAGTAGTAGCTATTTTCAGGACATGGAATGTTCAAATCTTTTGAAAAAGGGCTTTGGCCAGTATATATAAAGTATCATGCATGAGATGCATTTGGGAATGAAAGTCATAACTGCTCACATTCATGATTTTCTGTCACAGCTATTACTTGAGTTTTGGAAGTTGAAAATATCATATTCACACCGTGTTTCCTTGTCTTTGGCTTGGAAATAGGTCGAAGGGTTAGTGGTCCACTACGAGGCTAGAAGTATTTGGATACTTGGATGTGATTTTTGGCTGAGTTGCTCCTTTGAGGATTTTGATTTGGGACTCTTCTTAGTTCCTTTGGTAGATGTTTATTTCCCTTTTGTTCAGAGACTGATAATGGAAATTTTGTAATAGTTGGGGGATTCAGTTTGATGCTTGTTTCTTTTGGGGTTTTGAGTTCTATAGCACTATTGTGTTTTATTCTCGAGGTTCACTTGTTCCTGTTATTTTATTTTGAAAAATTTTACTTGAGGTTTTATTTAGTAAAAAAGTTCAAAATTTTTAAATTTTATGTGTTTTCAGAGTTTGGGATGTTACAGACTCATTGGCCCAGAAACTTGACAACGTTTTATCATTGGGCCAAAATTCAATTCAAGCTCCTCCACCTTTGGCCATTGCGGAGGTGTGCCAAATATGTTGTACTCTGGGACATACAACAGAGGAGTGCCATCATGCATTCCCATCCTAGGAGAATGAGGAACAAGCTTGCTTCACCCAAGACTATGATCGATCGCTTAATGATCCATATTCTAACACCTACAATCCGGGGTAGAAGAATCGTCAAAAAATTTCATGGCGACCATCAAGCCAAGGGGCACCATCGTCATCAAGGCCACCCATAGGTCAACATCTGCCCAATCGTCCTTCCTTTCAAAATAATTCGTATCAATCCCCCACTACTCCTCAATCACAATATCAAGCTCCATCTTGTGCAAACCCTTTAATGGATCATGCTTTATTTTTTAAAATTATTGAAAAATAATCAAAGCAAATCCAATCGCTAACTTAATTGGTCCATTCGGAAGCACAATCCAGGGCTAAGCTATAAACCCAAATTGGGCAACTAGCTAACCAGTTGAGTCATCGAGATGAGGGAAAACTGCCTAGCCAAGCGATTTCTAACTCTAAAGATGTCCATCAAATTGATGAGACATCTCAACATAAACACGCTAAGGCAATGACAGTTTTGAGGAGTGGAAAAGTGATTGATACAACATCAACAGATCCAAAAACTCACGAGACAAAGTCTCCATCTTTAGGGTCCGTGTTAAAAAAATCAAAGGGGAAGGAAGTTGCCACTGAATCTTCATCTACAAAGGACTCATCAACAGTCCCATCATACATTCCAAAAGCACCCTTCCCCGCTTGTCTTGATGCACCTTCACCCTTCCGCAAGAAGGGGCTCTCATAGATAGCATCATGGAGATGTTCAAGCAAGTAAAAATAAATCTTCCTTTGCTTGACACCATCCAACAAATTCTATCTTATGCTAAGTTCCTCAAGGACTTATGCATTCACAAGAGGAAGGCGTGAGCTAAATTTTTGTAATCAATCCCCATTCTGCACCAAGTTAGTGCCATTCTTCAAGTGGACATGGAACCTAAGCTTCTGGATCCGGGAGTGCCCACTATTTCATACATCATCGGCTCACAAACAATTAGCCGGGCACTTCTTGATTTGGGGGAGCTCTTTCCAAATGAGAAAAGTGCATTTTATATAGCTGCAAAAGTTCTAGTGTCAACTTGCTCCCCTACTCGGTGTATGAGGAATTAGGACTTGGAGAACTTAAACCCACGACGGTCATACTTCAAATGGCCGACCGTTCTGTAAAAGCTCCTAGGGGTATGTTTGAAGATGTCCATGTCAAATTACATAATTTCTACTATCTGGTGGACTTTGTTGTACTTGACATAGAACTGGTCCACCCCATGAGTTTGAAGGTTCAAACCCTGTTCATTTTGGGGCGACCATTTTTAGCCACGACCAATACTAACATTGTCGTGAGGAGTGGAGTGATGGAAGTCTCTTTTGGGAACATGAAAATGAGTCTAAACATGTATAACTCTTCTCACCGACCTCAAGTAGAGCACGAGTGCTTGGCTATTAATGTTATTCATGAATTGGTGGAAGATGCATTACCATATGTTGGCCGATGATCCATTGGAAGCATGTCATGCCCATTTTGGCTACGAGGAGTTTGATTTAGATCATTCCATTGTGGAGGTGAGTTACATGCTTGATTTTACACCTCCCATGGATATATTTGCTTGTTCTACTTACTTTGAGCCATGACCATCACTGTCTTCCACTCCCACTTCTCCATCTATGAGGCACCACCGACTCTTGAGTTGAAGCATTTATAGGCTTCTCTCAAGTATATCTTTTTGGGGGCCAATAACACACTCCCCGTTATCATTGCATCTGACCTATCTTCATTACAAGAAGGTCAACTTGTTGATGTGCTCAAGAGGCAGAAGGGGGCTATAGGGTGGTTAGTGGCTAATTTAAAGGGGATAGATCCCTCCATTTTCATACATTGTATAAATTGCGAAGATAATGTCAAACCCCCACGGGGAATGCAAAGGAGGCTAAACCCGATAATGAAGGAAATTGTGATGAAGGAGGTAGTGAAACTCCTCGATGCGGGTATCATCTACTTCATCGCTAATAGTGAATGGGTGATTCCCACTCAAGTCGTTTCAAATAAATCGGGCATCACGTTGGTTGAGAATGAGAAGGGGGAGCTTATTCCTACACGTCAAACCACCGGTTGGCGTATGTGTATTGACTACCATAAGCTTAATTCTATAACAAAGAAAGATCATTTTTTCCTTCCATTCATTGATCAGATTTTGGAAAGATTGGCAGGCCAAAGCTACTATTATTTCTTGGATGGTTATTCAGGGTATAATCAAGTGGTTGTCGATCCCATGGACCAAACAAAGACCACTTTCACCTGTCTGTACGACACATATGCTTATCGGTGCATGCCTTTTGGCTTGTGCAATGCACCGGTGACGTTTTAGCGGTGTATGATGGCTATTTTTCGGATATGGTGGAAAAATTTCTTGAGATTTTCATGGATGACTTCTCCGTCTTTGGAGAGTCATTTGAAGGTTGTCTCTGAAATTTGGAATGTGTGCTAAAGAGATGTATGGAGACAAATCTAGTTTTGAGTTGGGAGAAGAGCCATTTTATGGTTCAAGAAAAGATTTTGTTAAGACATGTTGTCTCCAAGAGGGGGATTGAAGTGGATCGTGTGAAAGTAGACCTCATTTCTAAACTTCCTCCCCCCTCTACGGTCAAACACATCCGCTCCTTCCTCAGACACGTGGGTTTTTATAGGAGGTTCATCCGAGATTTCTCAAAGATTTCCAAACCCTTATGCGATTTAATTGCAAAGGATTTCCCTTTTGTATTTAACTCCACCTATCTTCATGTATTTGAAACCCTTCGGGGCATGTTGTCTACAACTCCCATTATCTGGTCACCTGACTGGTCTCTTCCTTTTGAGATCATGTGTGATGCCTCCGACTATGCGGTTGGAGCCGTCCTTGGCCAATGGGTGGACCGCATGCCACATGCTATCTACTACACAAGCAAACTCTCTCGGAAACTCAACTTAACTACACTACCACCGAGAAAGAATTACTTTCGGTAGTATTTTCACTTGATAAATTCCGGTCTTACCTCCTTGGGTCGAAAATCATTGTTTACACCGACCACGCCGCTTTGCGGTATCTACTTGAGAAGAAGGAGAGTAAACTGAGGTTGATCAGGTGGATTCTTTTACTACAGGAGTTTGACATTGAAATTCGTGATAAAAAGGGATCTGAGAACTCCGTAGCAGACCACCTATCAAGAATTGTGGTCGAAAACACTTGTGCCACATTGCCCTTAAAAGATTCATTTCCTGACGAACAACTTTTGCAGTGAGCCAAGTGCATTCCCCTTGGTATGCTCACATTGTTAATTACCTTGCCATCGGTGCATTCCCATCTTCATGGTCCAAGGCCAATAAGGGTCGATTTTTTTCACATGTGAGGTATTACTTTTGAGAGGATCTAGAGCTGTTTAAGCTTTGTTTGGATCAAATCATAAGAAGGTGCATCCCCGAGACTGAGTTTCATAGTATTATGACTTTTTGTCATACTCTTGAATGTGGGGGCCACTTTATTGGAAAGAAAACGGCGGCCAAGGTGCTACAATGTGGTTTTTATTGGCCAACACTCTTTAAGGATGCCCATGCTTTTTGCACGACATGCCTAAAGTGACAAAAAACTTGAAATATATCTCGACGTAACATGATGCCTCTATCCTCGATCCTCATAGTGGAGATCTTTGATGTATGGGGCATTGATTTCATGGGACCATTCCCTTGCTCACATGAAAATGAATACATTTTGGTGGCCATCGATTATGTGTCGAAGTGGGTTGAAGCGGTAGCCACAAGGACTAATGACCATAAAGTGGTCATCAAGTTCTTGCAATCAAACATTTTCACACGATTTGGATGCCCACGTGCTATTATTAGTGATGAGGGGTCACATTTTCTAAATAAGTATTTCGCGGCCCTTGTTAAGCGGTACTCTATTACACAAAAGGTGGCAACACCTTATCACTCGTAAACAAGTGGTCAAGTTGAGGTGCCCAATAGAGAGGTAAAGCGAATTTTAGAAAAAATGGTGACGCCCGATAGAAAAGATTGGGCATTGAGACTTGAGGATGCATTGTGGGCCTACCGTACGGCATACAAAACACCTTTGGCATGTCCCCTTACCGGTTGGTTTTTGGTAATACTTTTAAGGTAACCGGTCAAAGATTGAAACCATACATAGAGGGAATCAATGAAGGAATAAAAGATGGAACCACCATGGAAGAAATTTCATTGGTGGATCCAATTTATAAAAAGTGAAAATAATATATAGCCGTAGCCGACAAGCGCATCACCAATACCTGATAGAGGTCTTGGTACTGCTAAGAGACAACCACCTTCACGTCAACTTGAAGAAATACAGTTTCTTGACCAACAACCTAGTGTTCTTAGGCTTTGTGGTCAGCTCGGATGGGCTGACAGTTGATCAAGAGAAGGTCCGAGCTATTCAAGAATGGCTAACACCCACATCCGCACATGATGTGAGGAGCTTCCATGGATTGGCTACCTTCTACACGAGGTTCATCAAGAATTTCAGCACCCTTGCGGCGCCAATGACAGAGTGCCTAAAGAAGAAGCAATTTGAGTGGACCACTGATGCCGAGCAGAGCTTTGCCGAGCTCAAGGAAAAACTATACTCAGCACCAATCTTAGCCCTTCCAGATTTCAACAAACTGTTCGAAGTCCACACGGATGCCAGTTACATTGGCATTGGAGCTGTCCTATCCCAGGAGGGCCGACAAGTGGCTTACTACAGTGAGAAGCTAAGCGAGGTAAGGAAGAATTGGACTGCCTATGAGCTAGAACTCTATGCGATTATTCAAGCTTTGAGAGTTTGGAAACATTACCTAATCCATCAAGAGTTCGTGCTACACACTAACAACAAGGCTTTGGTGTTCCTGAACAGTTCAGCTACCATTAACCGGAAACACACTAGATGGATTGCATGTGTTCAAGCTTTCAAGTTTGTTCTAAAGTACACCGCGGGGACCTCTAACCGAGCTACTGATGCCCTGAGCCGTAAAGCATCCCTTCTTGCTGTTGCCCGCACAGAGCTAGTGGGATTTGACTTTCTCAAAGAACTGTACGAGGAAGATGAAGACTTCCGGGATTTGTGGTCCCAATGCCAGCTCACCAAGACAGGATTGAATGGATTTCTTATCCATGAAGGATATTTATTCAAAGGAAACTAGCTGTGCATTCCCAGATCATCATTACGGGAGTTGCTAGTCAAAGAGGTTCACTGTGAAGGACTTGGAGGACACGTGGGCCATGATAAGACTATCCAGCAGGTGGAGGATAGATATCATTGGCCCCATCTCAAGCGAGATGTTGGTCGATTCATTCAGAGATGCTATGTATGCCAAAAGGCCAAGGGGAAGACCCAGAACATAGGGCTCTATACCCCATTGCCTGTTCCCAAGGCACCATGGGAAGACCTGTCCATGGATTTTGTTCTCGGGTTGCCCAGGACACAAAGAGCTGCAGATTCAATCATGGTAGTAGTTGATAGATTCTCAAAGATGGCACACTTTATGGCCTGCAGAAAGACTCATGATGCCTCCAACATTGCCAATCTCTTCTTCAGAGAGATTGTTCGTCTGTACGGCGTCCCCAAAACCATCACCTCAAACAAAGATAGTAAGTTCCTCAGCCACTTCTGGAGGACATTGTGGGCCAAGTTTGAAACCAGGCTCCAGTTCAGCAGCACTTGTCATCCGCAAATAGATGGCCAGACGGAGGTCGTCAACCGCACACTAGGCAATATGTTACATTGCCTATATGGAGACAAGCCCATATAGTGGGACCTCCAGTTGCCCGAAGTTGAGTTCGCATTCAATAATACCGTCAACAGATCTACAGGACACACTCCTTTCCAGGTTGTGTATCGTCATGTCCCAACCCACACTCTGGATCTTGTTCCTTTACCTTCTCAGCCAGGGACAAGACGAGTTGCCGAGCATCGAGAAACAGATGTTGTCCGCACACTCATTGACACCAGGGCCAGACTGGAAGAGTCCAATGCCAAATACAAGTCCAGGGCCGACAAGCGAAGAAGAAGAAAGACGTTCAAAGAGGGAGACCTGGTTAGAGTTCACCTTCGCAAAGACAGATTCCCAGTGGGTACGTACGGCAAACTACAGATGAGAAAAGTGGGTCCCTACAAAGTCCTTAGTCGGATCAATGACAATGCATAAAAAGTGGATCTTCCTGGTAATTTGTACATTTATAATACCTTCAACGTCGGAGATCTGATTGATTATCACCCTCCCGAACACTTAGAAAACTCGATGACGAGTTTATCTTTAGTGAGGGAGCCTGATGTAGGACAAAGGCCTACGTATGACACCGAGCATACCTCAGTCCCAGCCGTGCTCAGCACCAATTCACTCTAGCCAGTCGCACAGTGCACAACAGACGCCGAGCTGTCAGATACCGAGATACCACCTTTGCCGCACTGCCTCATGGAACTTCAGCATAGCCCGGCCAGCTCAGCTCTTATCAATTCAGCATGGCAACTCATGCTAGCACGGCCTCAACAGATGCACCTCAGCTCGGCCGTTCTCCCGCACTGTTATTGGAATGAAACCACATGTGGACCACGTGACATCCTCTGACATTCTGTTATTACTTTTCAGAGTTTGTTAGGAATTGTACATTTGTAATCATTTACCTTTTTCCCTTTTGTTTGTATTAGCCGCCATACATTTTAGGGTTTTCCTCCTTGTATCCCTTAGTGGCTATATAATCCAAGAGATGTACAGATTGAAGGAGCTTTTGATAATTTGTAAACTTTATTTCCGAAAGTGAGCTTGTCTCTCTCTTCGTCTTCAGGTGGATTCCTATGCAGGTTAGGTGGATTCCTAACTCCTCTACTGGATTACGGTGCTAATCCGATCATATCTTATAGATTACGGTGATAATCTATCTTCTTCTACCCGATTTCATTCAAAATCCGTCCACCCTTCACCTCGACTTCAGTTTACCTGAACCGACCTTCACTTATCCATTTTCCATTCCGCTGCGTTTTGAGTCAGCGTAGTATAGATGGGAATGGCAGAGGCAATGTGTTTAACTAGGGTAGTACGTCCAGCTAAATTTAATGAACTTTTGGCCCAGGCTCCAAGCCTTTTCTGGATCTTAGCCACCACTTCATTAAAGGTATTTTTAAAAACACGCTCATAGAGTAAGGGTATTCCCAGATATTTTCCAAGATTATGTGTGAGACTAATACCATAGTTGGCACTTAAAGACTTAGCTTTGAATTTGGGAATGTTATCAGATATGAACATTTTGAACTTATGTTTGTTAGCTTTGAGGCCCGACGAATTACTAAAGATCTCCAGAGTGTCTATGATAGTTCTACAATTGCTCACATTAGCCTCACCAAAAAGAATAAGGTCATCTGCAAAAAATAGATGGGATAGGGGATTGGAATTTCTACTGATACTGATGCCTCTCCATGACCTCTCTCTCGTTTTATTCAAAATAAGGTTGGACAATCTCTCCATACAAAGAACAAACAAATATAGAGAAATAGGATCTCCTTGTCGGAGCCCCGAAGAAGGTTTAAAATCTTCCAAGGGTTTACCATTCCAAAGGATAGCCATAGAAGTAGAAGAAACACATTCCATAATAATATCAATCAAGTGTTGGATAAAATTGAAATACACGAGAGTAGAATGAACAAATTCCCAAGAAATTGTATCGAACGCTTTCTCAAGGTCAATTTTGAAAACCATACCCCTTTTTTTACCTTTCTTTTCCTAAGAGAATGGAGGACTTCTTGAGTGATGATACAGTTGTCCACAGGGCTTCGCCCTTTAATAAAACTACTTTGGTAAGGCCCCACAAGCTTATTCATGTAAGGTTTCAACCGGTTGACAATAATTTTGGATAAAGTTTTATAAATCACATTACACAGACTAATGGGCCTAAACTCAACAATATGTTCAGGACTCTCCACCTTAGGAATAAGTGCCACATATGTTTTGTTAATCTGAGTGGGAATACTCTTGTTAGAAAAGCAATTAGAAATGGTCTTGAAAAAGCCTTCCCCCACAGTGTCCCATTGCTTTTAAAAAAACATTGTGTGGAGTCCATCAGGACCAGGGGCTTTAAGAGGGGGTAACTATTTTACCGTCTCCCAGACCTATAATCTAGTCACAGGTCTATCCATACTGCTCGTCTCCTCCTCAATAAGGGTGGCGAAAGGGGTAGACACAAGGTTTTGGGATCCCTATTCGCGTTTCTGTTGAACATCTCCTAGAAGTGAATTTGGACTAAGTTAATGATATCCTCTTCATCTTCAACCCAATTATTGGCCTCATTCTTAAGCCTATTGATTTTGTTATTGCGTCTACGAATAAGGGTGGGAATGTGAAAAAATTTTGTGTTCTGGTCTCCCTCTCTCAGCTAAGTTATCTTAGATTTTTGGTGTCAATAGATCTCTTCCTGTCTAAGGATTTCATTATAAGAATCAATGAGGTTCTTTTCAAGCACCCAAAGGCTATGAGATTTATTGTAGTCTTGTGCCTTTTGAATACCTCCAATACTAGCACGTAACCAACGTTTCCTGGTAAAGATGTTCCAAAAACATCTTTATTCCACCTATTGGCACTTTCCCTAAATTTGTCAATGCATTTAAGAAAATTGGCTCCCTTCCAACTATCTTTCACAAGTTTATTAAAGGTGTTGTTTAAAAGCCAAGCCGCCTCAAATCGAAAGATTCTCGGGGCCATTCTGAGCTTAGGCATACCCATAGTCCTAACAAGGATAGGAGCATGGTCGGAATAAATGTGAGGTAAGATAGTGACCATATCTTTAGGGAAAACCGTACGCCATGAGTTATTAGCAAGGGCTCTGTCCAGGTGTTTTTTACATGGCTTAAGCCTTGTATCCCGTTACTCCAGGTAAATCTGGAGCCCGAGTATCCCAGATCAGATAAGTTGCACAGACTGACCTCATCGTTAAACTTACGACACTGACTAGCTCCTCTATCCTGGGCGCCCGATTGAGTTTCCTCCATAGTAGCAGTTTCATTGAAGTCACCATAAATCATCCAGCTGGTGTTCTCTGTCTCCTTACAACCACGAATGTCCTCCCATAGATTGTTCCTAGTATTGGGATTAGGTGAGCCATAGACCGCCGAAAAGACCCAATCATCGTAGTTGTCTCTTTTGACATAAGCGTGAATAACTTGGTTAGTGATCCTGATTGGGTTAAGTGTGATACTGGTAGGATCCCATAGAATCCAGATCCCTCCGGATCTACCCACCGGATCCACGAACACAGAGGCCAATAGCCCTAACTTCTTGAAGAACAGACCCATTTGTTCCATTCGAATTTTTGTTTCCAACAGAGCAACTACCTGTGGTTTGTAAGCTGTAACTAGCTCCTTGAAGTGGTTCCGGAACCTCTCGTTCCAAGCTCCTCTGCAGTTCCATATAAGAAAATCAAGACTAGGCATTATAAACTGTGGTGACCGGACCCACGCCCTGGGAAGAAAAAGGATCGCACAAGTTAAACACCTACGAGTCGGTCTGGCCGGCCCTATGGAGCCGAAGGCCTCAAACTGTGACCGACCCTTGGCACTCGGATCGGACCATCCAGAGGGCTACCCTCCTATCTCTGTCGCGGGGAATTCACCATAGTACCCCGTCCGTACGACTTGACCCGATCCACCAACCGTCCAGGCCCACCATGAGGCTCGTGACGTACGGTCCATTCACCATTCGTGAGCCCCAAGCCAACATTTCCGGGATCCAATTTCTGATCCCCGACCGCTGAGTGTCCGCCCTCCTTCGTTTATGCTTTAACCTCTTCTCCAAACGATTCTAACATAAGCATCGGAGGCCCCGTTGGTAAAACCCCACCGGCGGGCACTCACCTTTGTGTTGCAGGAGCCAAGCAGGAGGACCTCATTTACTTGTTTGCAGGGACCACTCCAACCTCCGGTCAAATCCGACTCCCAGCGTCCGAAGGCCTAGCAGTCCCAGAGAGACCTCCGGCAGAAACAGGTCCCCACAATTGGCGTTCACAGTGGGACTTTAGCACCAGTATCTGTGGA
>NMUG010010194.1:0-11032 GCA_002855965.1 Monotropa hypopitys | reverse complement strand
CTTCATACGAACTCCGATTGAGGTGATTCAAGTTGCGTTGGATTCGTATTTGAATTTTCTACAACTTTCATGAAGAAAGATTTCAGATTTGAGAAATGAATATTACCGGGTAACTTCCATCTTACCCGGACTTACTCTGACCATTATATGGGGATTGTAGATGCTTACAGACGCCTCAAGGGTTGAATAAAATACGAATTTCAATTAAATAACTAAAATAAATCATCCGAAAATACGGGATGCTATAGTAGCTATCAGACTCGGATAAAAAAAGAATGCCTTGTGACTCGGGACATGCCGATTCACTTGATATTCTTCGAAACTTCCAAACTAAAAATATCCATTCTTTCAAAAATACGGTCGAAGCTCTGTCCGACCTATTTCAAAATATTCATTTAAATACTCAGTAGAAGTTCTGTGTGGCGGCAAAAAAAAATCCTTTCAAAATATAGGCGAAGTTCTCTCCGGCTAAAATAAAATTTTGGTTCCAAAACACAGTTGAAATTCTGTCCGACTGACAAAAATAAATAAATTAACAAAATAAATTCATTTTCCCAAACGCAGTCGGAATTCTGTCCGACCGTAGAAAACCACTTTTTCAAATATTTAGCCGAAGTTCTGTCCAACTAAAATCCAAATTCACATTTTCAAGGCACGGTCGAAGTTCTGTCCAATTGCCTAAAAATAAAATCATTTATAGTTGGAATTCAGTCCAACTGCAGAAAAACGCTTTTCAAAATACAGCCTAGGTATTGTCCGGCTCAAATTTTGCTTTTAAATCACGGTCAAAGTTCTATCCGACCATCAAAAATAAAACTAAATTAACAAAACAAATGCATTTTTTCAAACGCAGTCGAAATTCTGTCTGACTGTGGAAATCATTTTCTTGCCGAATTTCCATTCCGGCACAAAACAATTCTTTCTTTAAATCCAAATCGGGTCGAAATCTGCCCGTCAACTATTACCCGGAAGTTATTTAATTCAATTCATTTCATTCATGAGAGTAATTGTCACGTCCCATCCCGCATTTAACAATTTAATGTTCAGTGGATCCGGTAACCGTGAGTAAAACAGAAAATAAACCCTATGACAAATAAAAATGCCACTAAAATAAAACTGAAACTGTATAACACATCTACTGAAAAGTAGAAAACCGAGTCTGAACAAACCTCAACAAGTACTGAGTCTCAAAACATCAACTAAGTCCAATAGACTTATACAACAACGTACTAGAAAAGTACTAGATTTTATTTCACGTTTTAAGTTAAAGTTTCTTTAGATGGTAAATCACGACGTTAAAATATCACACAGTGACCGCCAGATTCTACCATTTCGCAGGTGTCCTACAGACCACCCACTTTTCAAACAGATGTTGCCCCACAGGTGTCCTACAGACCACCCACTTTTCAACACGATGCTGCCCCACAGGTGTTCTACAGACCACCCACTTTTCCACATTTGCATATCCATTTCAGAATTTCAATACAATTGTACAATTTCTTAAAATAATTGCTAAACAGAACATGTAACGTACTAGCATGTCACAAAAGGTACTTTCTGTGTGATAACAATATACAAATTTTGTACATAAAGCAAAGAAAACTTTACAGTCCTAAACGTAACCAGTACACTCACCAAATCCTTTTACAGAGGTTTTTTGGAATTGGATTTTGACGGATAGAGATACTTAGATGATTCTCCTGTCACAAGATCATCATAAACATTAGATAACAACAATATTTTACTTAAATATTCTGCCATATTTCCCTCTGAAATATATTTTAAATCCCAAGTTTTTCATCTTTTCTAAAAAACATTACTTTTCTTCCCGAGCCTAAGATATCGGTATCTTAGCTCTGCTAGATATTAGTATCTTCAAATAGAACCAAGTTATTCCTTAAGGTACCGCAGACCAAGATACTGGTTTCTTGGATTCTCCAAGATATCAGTATCTTGCATATCAAGATATCGATTTCTTTAGTTTTAACAGAGATATCGATTTCCTACTTAGGGGTTTCTCGGGTCTGGACTAAGGCCAAGATATCAGTATCTTGATGACCAAGATATCGGTATCTAGGTCGTCTTCTCCAAATTTTTAGAACTTCGACAGAATACTTAGGGTTTTGGCAAAAAATGGATTTTCTTCGAATTGGGGTACCAAAACTCAACCATTAGTCCTCAAACTTTAAACAGATGATCTTTAACTAATCTAGAACAACATAGGCTAATTGGATTCAGATAAGATTACCTCAAATGAGCAAATTTAAATCCCAAAGATTTGCCGAGTGGGTTTCTCCCCTTTTTGGTTCAAATCCAAAATTGACCTATCAAATATACATCAAAACTCCTCAAACTTGGAACATATAATCTGCCAAGAATTTGCTACAACCTTAAAATTTCAGAATCTTAATTGGTTACCTCAATCGACGGAAGTAAATTCCAAAAGTATTTGACGTAGATGGGTTCTTCTCTTCCTCTATGTTCTATTCTTCTTCCTCACTCTTTAGCACACACATATGATTGAATCCTATCACTCACCCTCTAAGATCAGTACTCTCCCTTTCCTCTAAATTTCTCAGACTACCTTTGATACAAAAATTCCCAAAATGCTGCACAAATGGATTTTATTTATACACAGACAATTCGTTAATTTCTATGCCAACCCTCTCAATCAATACTCAACGTTTTCCAACTCTGATGCTTAGATTCTGGGTCCATCAAACCTTGGAACAAGTATTCAGAATGCATACTTCAATATCCTAATTCCCAACAGCACAACCCTTCGTCTTCTCCGCCATGGACTTTTCTGAACAAGCTCCAGATACCAGTATCTTAGAATTCAAGATATCGGTATCTTAGGATCCCAAGATACTCCTGAGAAACCGGTTGCTGGGGTCCCGGTTGCCAACCTTCATAAGATACCGGTATCTTGGCTAAGCCAGATACCGATATCTAAGACCAAGTTCCCAAAATTTCTAAAATTTCCTTAAAATTCCCCAAACATCCTTAATTATTTTTTTAAGCCCAAAATTTATTTTAAACCTCATTTATTTATTATTTTTTGGGTACAGGTATTACAGTAATAATTATTCATTTCTATTAGCCGAGAAGACAATTAATTTTGGGTCAAAAAAGATTTACTTTTAAAAATTAAAGTAGCAAAAGGGTGAGTGGGGTGCCTAACACCTTCCACATTCGTAATTTAATCCCTGGACTTCGAATTTTTGGTTATGGAGACATCTTTTCCAAAATCGAAAATCAACTTTTCAAATCAAAGACTGGTGACTTGGCATGCCACAATTCTATGTCAGGTAGCGATTCTGAAAACAAATTAATGATAGGCTGCATATTGTTCAGGCAATTGTAAAACCGTTATTAAATCTGGATATTTTAAAATTGGCACACTCAGACCGCCAGATAAATTTTCAAACTATCCCCCAAACTGGCAAACAATCCCAACAACGCGGATTTCTCCATTCTGAAAAACGACTCCTTCGCGAAAGGAGGCGAGGGAAGGATGGAGATATTTCCCGGTGCGACAGCTGGCGATTCTGCTGGGGACTTCAAGGATTTTGGCTTGCGAAACCTTTTTCAAAAATAAATCTCTTCCGAAATTTCGAAATCAATCAATTCTCGACTTATTATTACTGATCTGCATCATGTTTATTTCTTTTCAGGGAGATTACAGGGCGCGTTGCTAAAATAAACAGGTTCTGCATTGATAAAAATTGTCGCGTTGAAACTATCTATTACTTATATCATGCTTATTGATATAAGCTGTAAAAAGGATTCTTCCTCATTTCAAAAAAAATTACTTACATTGCATAAGTACAATTTTCATGCATCATTTGCATCATCTCCTATTTTGGATGAAAGTCATGACTGCCCAAAATAGATGTTGCCCATCAACCTATTGGGGGCCCGACAGTAAGCTACGTGACCCTAAAAAGTTCGTAGTGGAAATGAGGCACTCCAACCAAATCACCGACTCTGTGATGGTTACCCTCACAGGGGCGGAGGTATGAAGATTTGGGAGCTATTAAACCTTATCAGCCAACATAGCTTCATACTGCATATAGATTGCCAAGAAAAAGAGTCATCTAAAAACTCTATTTACTGTTTTAGGGAAAATATTTACATTCCGAGGGGAATCCTTATATTCATATCTGTTAAATATCCAAAATTTTTAAAAAATGCATTAGCGTCTTTAGGGATATTGGTCGAGATTAGACTATGGACTTGTCATTTTTCAAAAATCTCCTTATAAATTTACAAATTCGAGATCATCCTCCAGACTCCATGTCCGAGGTACGTCCCGAATTTTAAATTTAAAAGGAAGTCCATATGTCTCCAATTATCCCAAAGACTTTCTCTCACGCATATATCTGCTAAATTATCATAAACTGTTAGCGTCTTTAGAAATATCAGTCAAAATAGATTACGGACTTGTCATTTCAAAATCTCCCAAGAATTTACAATCCATGACCACCCTCCAGACTCCATGTCCGAGGCACGTCTTGAATTATAAATCTCAAGGGAAGTCTGCACATCTTCGATACCCTCAAAGACACTCTTCTTGTATGCTGATTCAAACTTAGTGTCGCCGTATAGGTACCGACACAGTCCATACGGATCTTTCATATAGTAGGATTATCAGATCATCTGTCCAAACGATGGCCAGAAGACAGTACTGTCCACATTACGGTAGTGAGTCAGAGTCATCTTTTTTGGCCGAGTTTGAAGCACTCAGATGAGAGATTCAAAGGCTTCAAACCACCAACATAGCTCTACTCGGTCAGCTCATTCAATTGCAAGCTCCCCCATTACCATCGTCTACTGGGAGTAGGGATATCTTCTCCCAACTAAACACTGGGGCAGTCCCCCAGCTTCAAATCCATTCTCTTTTCAATCGGGGTGTCCAAATTACCCTCAACAAAAATCAGCCTTCTATCCGCCACAAAACATGTGTCAGAGTCTCTCAGACACACATCAAAGTCAAACCTTTCAGAATTCGGTGCCTCAAAGCCCACTCCCAAGAAATCCATGGAAGAACAACAGGATTTTTACTCTATTGGCAATCCCAATGACAGAGATTTTTCAATGTCTAATCACCTCGGGGCATCTAAACCCCGTTCCTATATGGCCTTTACCTAAATTGCTTCCCCCACAATTTTGGATTGATCAACTATACGCCTTTCACTCTAACCAAGTTGGCCATAGCAACAAAACATATAGGAGTCTGAAACACAAGGTGCAAGACTTTATCGACTTTGGAACAATAAACTTGGAGGACACTAAGCCGCCTCCCAATGTCATCACCAATTTATTCTCGAACCTTTAGGGGAGAAGTTATACAATTGGATGATCTGTCCAATCCATCAAGCCCGCGTCTCATGGTAAACTGCGGCAAGCTATGCATACTGTTTATTTATGTTTCGTTTTCTATTACAGAAGGTCAATAAATTTCATGTTTGTACAATATATGTTCTTCTATCTTATTACATCTATATGTCAAGAAAAGTTTCATATATTCTATTCATTTATCTTCTCTACTAAGATAAACAAATGACAAAATTTTCAAAAAAAAAATGAACGTTCATCCTTTCATATTGGAAACGATCAAACAAATTTTAGCACGTCGAGTGCACGATCTCAAAGACAAATCGGATTAGGATCCGATCAAAAGTTGGCAAACAGGGCAAAAACACGCATCAAAACAATCAGAAGGCATCAAGCCCTAAACCCTATAGAGATCCGTCTCATCCATATCCCAGAGCCTTCAGCGGCTACCAATTTACACTAGTCACCATCGACTACCATGTTCAACATCAGAATTCAATCGTCTACCGTCCGCAAATGAATGAAGTGGTAGAGACAGCAAATAAGAAAGTCAAGCGGATCATCCATAAAATGACAGACATGTACCGGGATTGGCATGAGAAGCTTCTATTTGTGCTCATGACCTATCAGACATCTACAGGAACTTCAACTGGGGCAATGCCATATTCCCTAGTCTCTGGCTACGAAGCCATTTCTCAAATCAGAAATACAAATCTCATCGCTCCGTATCATTATGGAGTTCACAACGAAAGATGAAGAATGAGTCAGGGCCCGACATGATCAGTTGGCCCTCTTAGACAAAAAAAGGACTAGCAGCAGTCTATCATTCACATTGCTATTAACAGAGAATCGCAAAAAGCTTCAACGAACATGTACGGCCACGAGCCTTTCAGCAAGGCGACCTGGTTTTGAAATAGATTCTTCCCATTCAAGAAAAGCAGAAGGGAAGTTCTTCCCCAATTTCAAAGGACCCTACATAATGGCCAAAGTACTAATAGATGGAGCCGTCATCCTTACAGAAATAGATGGTCCCGAGTTCCCCCTCCTTTTAAAAAAACACTAACACGCTTAAGCTCTACTATGTCTAATTAGTAGCAGCTTTTCTAAAAATAATGATTCAATTTTAAATTCAATAAAGTCATCATCTTCTTATCAATTGATCTAGTGAAATTTGAGTGAAGTAGTATTTTTACTCTCTCTTTCGAGGCTTCAACAAAAACTTCTCTTTCTCCTCTTATCTGAAAAGAGCGATGCAAAAGAAACATTTATCATCATCGTATTTATACGATGATCGAAAAACAATTCGCTACCACCTTTACACAAACGAGAAAGGGGATTTTACAAAAGATCTCACTCTATTTCTATCTGAACTCTTCAGCCTCTCCTCATAACGGAAGTGCTCACATTCATTCGAAATCATCGGAGCTTGGTCAAGAAGTTTCTGCCTTGTCGAAGTTAAAATTCGAGTCATTTTAAAAAAATCATCATCAAATCCAGCATAGCTAAAACCTAAGAAGGAAAATTATGGCAACATCGGAAAAACCCCGCGTGGTTAAAACCCGGAAGGGAATCATGGCAAAACAAAGGGGATTACAAATCTTGTATGGTTAAAACCCGAGAGGGGACTACAGCAAAAATGGATCAGTCTAGTATGGTTAAAACCCGATAGGGGACCGTAGCAAAATCAGAACAAAATTAAAAGGCATCCAGCGTAACTATTAACCCGAAAGGGAGTTACGACAAAAATGGATAAAGAAAAGCCAATAAAACACACACACACAAGAATCATTCTCCAGGGACAATCAAACCAACAGAACACATCTGAGCAGTGGTGAAGTCAGAACAGACGTCAGCACAACAATTGGCCTTCTGAAGAAACAGTTTCTTTGAAGATTTAGTTCGATTCGTCCCAGCAGTCTGTCACTTTATGTGTTAAAGATTTAAAATCATTTTTAAAGTAAGGATGAATCTAGGTTTTCGCCTTCGATTAATCGGTGAGGCCTTGTTCACAAAATCATTCTGGTTGATCAAACATTAAATTGTGTATCAATCTCTCTTAGCAGAGAATCATAAATGCTTGTGAATATATTTGCTTATTTGATAAAGATTGCAAATAGTAGAAATGTATTCATATATGAAAAAAATACACCGACATTCTATACAGAAAAAAAAACATAGAATGCAAAAATACTAACTACTGCAGGTCTCTCTGTGAGAAAGCACCCAGTAAGCCCAACAAAGCCTGGCAAACCTGTCTGTATCACACAGTCATCATGGTACCAGTCTCTGTGCCTGATCTGTCTACATCTAACAAACAGTAGAAGAATAAAAAGGGCTAACTACACAGAGTGTCCTGCTACAAAAGAAGAATAAAAAGGGCTAACTACACAGAGTGTCCTGCTGAAAAAATACTCTATACAATGCTATCAAACTTCAAACAAAAACTCTGGATTTGCTACAGGTACATCAGATATCCCTGCTCATGTTGTCATCACGTTGTCCCCAACATATGGGTCTCCTGTCAGCTGAACCTCTAGGGGGGTCTGGGGCAACCTGAAATAAAAAGAAAAATCAATTAGCATAGAAAGGAAAACAGGTCTACAGTGATCTACAGCAAAAATGAAAGAAAGTAAACTATTGTGTTTACATACCTCATCTGGGGGAAAGAACTGGCCTCGTGGTGCTCCTCTCTGCTGAGCTCTCCACTGTTGGAAATCCTGGAAGTATCTCATCTGCTCCTCATCAGAAAAGGGCTAGAAAGTCTGGGCTCTGCGATTAGCACCCCTCAGCATCTGAAAGAAGCGCTCCTGTTCAGTGCCGATCGAGTATCCTCCCCGAACCTGGGTCGTAGTGGTGAAGCAGCCAATGGACACACTCTGAAACTAAGCAGTGTAGTCCCCCTCCATCATGAACCCAGCAACATCCATATCTCCCACCACTGGAGACCAAGCCTGCCCAAAAGTGGTAGCAAACGGGCATCTGGGAATCCGCACCTCTCCCATCGTCTAGCGCCAACAGTGGTAGCCCATATACAACTCCCACGAGGAAAAAGAAAAGAATGTGCATCGTCGAGATGACAAATATATCTCGATGCCATATGTACCTCCCTCGGTCAAATGAAAGAACGGCTTTCAGGTGACATCATCTGCCGTGACAAGCTCTAACTAGGAGTGAAGCATCATGAAGTCCAGCAAATCTAAAGAATGCGCAGACGGACGCGGCCACTGCAAGGCCCTGGGAATCACATTCTCCTGGCTAGTGGAACGGGGGTGCCCCATGCTCATATGCTCAAATGACCACCATAACAAAAAGGGTTAGAATCCCAACTGTATCAGTACATGGCAACTCACTCTCCTCCGCATAGCCTGGAGGAATGTAGCAAAAGTAAAGGCCCCCCAATCAAAAAGGGCATCATCAGGGAAATCCATCATCCCGACGTAAGAAACAAGAAACAGAGTGTCGTTCTTTGTTTAAGAAACATGGTACTATCAAATATAGAAGCAAACGACGCTGCCGTTGGTACAACTCCAGGTCGTCTATCTCCATGGCATAGAAGAAGTCTCCGCCCCTCAGTACTGATCCGGGGATCCGTCTCCTATTCATCTCAAAATGAGAGATGTCCAAAATCCTCTCAGCATCAAGAACAGCTCCCTCTACCCTCTGGACAGGGACTCTTCTGAACCTCAAACCTATGATGACGGTCCACTCAAAGGGAGTAACGCCTAACTCACAATCACCCAAATATAATGTGTTGGTCTTACTGAACCAACGCTCGGCAAGGGCCGGAATCAAAGTATGCTTCGAGCGAAATAGGGGAATGTCTAAAAAGTCGCCAAAACCCTGCTCGCCCAGAAAATCTTTATACACCGGATGTGCCTGGTTGCAGATCTGAACTTCTTGAAACCACGCTCTATGGAAAGTCCTCTCAGGTGGAACCACCAGGGCTCACAAATACATCGAGGGATGTGACCAAAGGTGCATCAGAAGTGGTGTATCAAAAACACCCAAGATGGATCTTCTAAGCTCCTCGGGAACCATCGTCCCTCTCAACTGAGATACCACACCATCTGGGGAAAATTCTCAAAGTATCCACATTGGGATGCCGCCATGTCACCTGCATCTGCCGCAAAGTCTATATCAGCAATATCAAAGGGAGACTCCTCCCTCTCCTCCTCCATAGGTCTAGAAGGTCCAGCATCGTCTGCAGGCTCCTTCCCCGATCTACGACGAGAAGTCATCCTACAAAACAAAGAAAAGAAATCATTAAACCCAACTAGTCAAGCAACTCAAGTTTAGGTAACAAAATCTACAGCACAGTGGATATACAAGGTCCGTAATATCTCCCTATGGTTATCGATATATGCAACTTTCACAACTTCTGAGTAATAACACCTTTCTATAGTTATAACTCAGGGAAATTTTTATAGACTTGGTAATATCTTACTGCGGTTACCAACAAAGATTTAGATTCACAAAAACCTCGGTAGTATCTATCTAAGGCTATAGGTTCATATCTTCTAAAACAAAAATCTCAATAGCATCTTTCTAAGGCTACATATTTTAAAATTCAAAAAAAATAGCTCAGTAGTATCTATCTAAGGCTACAGGTTAATACTTTTTAAAAGTCTCAGTAGCATCTCCCTATGGCTACAGATTTACATTTCTCGAAAGTCTCGGTATCACCTTTCTAAGGCTACAGATTTCGAAATTCAAAAACCTCGGTAGTATCTATCTAAGGCTACAGGTTGATACTTTTTAAAAGTCTCAGTAGCATCTCACTATGGCTACAAATTTACATTTCTCGAAAATTTCGGTAGCACCTTTCTAAGGCTACAGATTTCAAAATTCAAAAACTTCGGTAGTATCTATCTAAGGCTACAGTTTGATATTTATTCAAAAATCTCAGTAGCATCTCCCTATGGCTACAATTTTATATTTCTCAAAAGTCTCGGTAGCATCTTTCTAAGGCTACAGATTTCAAAATACAAAAACCTCAGTAGTATCTATCTAAGACTACAGATTGATATTTTCAAAAAAAAAAAACTAGTGACATCTTACTATGGTCACAGATTTATATTTTTAGGAACCTCGGTGTACCTATCTAAGACTACATGTTTATATTTTCAAAAAAATCTCTTGGTAGCATCTTTCTAAGGCTATAAACATTAAAATTTCGAAACCTCAGTAGTATCTATCTAAGGCTACACGTTGACAATTTCTCAAATCTCAGTAGTATCTCTCCATGGCTACAGATTTACATTTTCAAAAGCCTTAGTGGCATCTCTCTAAGGCCACAGATTTCAAACCCCAAAGTCTCAGTGACACCTCCCTATGGTCACAGACTTACGTATTCGAGAACTTCAATAGCATCTATCAAAGGCTATAGGGTGACATTATCAAAAAAAAAAAGAATCTCAGTAGTATCTCTCTATGGCTGCAGATTTAAATTTGCCAAAAGACTGTATGATGATATCTTCCTATGATCATTATTCAGAGCTAAATTTCAAAACCTCGGTAAAATCTTCCTACGGTTGCTGATCATAATCCCCAGTGAGTCTATGCGATGATACCTCTCTACGATCATCGCTTAAATTTCCAAACTCGGTAATACCT
Organism: Monotropa hypopitys; assembly: GCA_002855965.1. Classification (NCBI taxonomy): domain Eukaryota; kingdom Viridiplantae; phylum Streptophyta; class Magnoliopsida; order Ericales; family Ericaceae; genus Monotropa; species Monotropa hypopitys. The sequence goes on along the minus strand of NMUG010010194.1, from coordinate 79 downwards.
TTATACGATTACCGGGGCAAAAATTAAACTCAAAATCCAGTAACATCTTTCTACGATTACTGATTCAATTTAAAGAAAG
>NMUG010010193.1:0-11032 GCA_002855965.1 Monotropa hypopitys | reverse complement strand
CACTTTTTCTCGACGATTTTTATAAATGCCGCAAATAATTTATACTTTTCCCGATAGTCTTTATAAATACCACAAAGAATTCATAGTTTTCTCGGGGTTTATAAATTGCTGTTATTTTTAGTATTATCAGTGGTAATTTACCACTGTTTTTGTATTCCCGACGGTGGTATTATAGTGATTTGTATTTCATTGTTATTATCGCCGTTAATAGTATTCCCGACGGTTTTTGGACCATTACTGACGATTTGGAATGCCATTAAAGGCCATTTTGGCACAAGGTTTGTTCTTTATGAACTGTATATGTGGATTATTTGCACTAATTTCATCTTTGATTTGTTGTATGATTTACTTACTCCTGTGTTTCCTTTTTTAGATGTTAGAGATGTTGATAGAGATGATAGTTGAGGTCCGCTATTAGTCCGTGGGAAAGGTTGTTGTAGGATGGCACATGATGATGTAGATTAGGTCTCACTGTAGTCTCAGACGTGTTGGACTTTTTAGATAGTATGTTTGGTCGGTACATTTGTACTCTTGCATATTATTATGTCATAGAGTAGTTGTAATTGATAACTGAACTTTGTATATAAATTATGTTTGCTTCCTCTTATGTTGAATTGTCACCTTTGGACAATGTAGATGTAGTATGATTTCTTAAGGATAAAGAAATAATTTGGGAGCATGATTAGAGCATAAGAGTGGAATGATTTAAATAATTAAACCAAGTCACTTTACGACTTTAGATTGTTTGGATAATCATGCTTGACTGTCGTCATCGCCGACTGGTGCAGCCTCATTGGAGCAGCGTAGTTGGGTCGGGGTGTTATAGTATCGATGTTGGGATCCTGTCTCTAAATGTCTTCGTATCTCTCGTCTTGTTGTTTTTTGGGAATACAAGATGTTTTCTAGTATGTCACAATTCTACTTACCTATTGCTCAGCTCCTACTTCACAAATCTATCTATCGACTTGTTCCATGATGAGTTTGATATAGGCGCTCCCTTTGCTGGTTCTTTTCTGGATCCTCTCGAGATACCTATCCTGATTGATGATCCTGCTCCTGCAATAACCAAACCTATTGATCCCCTTTTACCTTCTCCAGTTGATACACCTCATGCATCTCTAGATACAATTGGTCTTTCTGAACCACCTCCACCATTGTCAAAAAGGTATCTCACTTACCTTCTTACCTTCATTGTTATTCTACCTTGTTTTCACAACATGAACCTCATTCTTATTGCGAGGCTAGTACTAATGCCGTTTGTCAAAAATAAATGACAAGGAATTGCAGGCTTTAGATCGTACTCATACATGGGATTTGGTAGATCTTCCTCTAGGTAATCTATTGTTGGATGCAAATGGATTTACCAAATTAAAACTAACTCTGATGGCTCCATTGAAAGATATAAAGCTCGTTGTTTTGCAAAGGACTTTACACAGGAACATGTTATTGATTACGAAAAGACCTTTGTCCCTATTGCTCGCCTCACCTCTGTTCGGAGTTTGCTTGCTATTGGCACAACTCACAAATGGGATCTCTATCAGATGGATGTCACTACTGCTTTTCTAAATGGTGATCTTACTGAAGAGGTTTACAAGCAACCACCTCCTGCTCATCCTCATTCTCCCAATCAAGTTTGTTGTCTTCGTCGTGTTCCTCATGCTTGGTTTTCTAAATTCAGTACCACCATTGGCGGTTATGGGTTCACTGCTAGTTCTTATGATTCTGCACTCTTTATTCGTATGTCTCAACATGGTACTATTATTCTGATTCTTTACACGGATGACATGATTATTACTAGCGATGATCTTCTTGGTATTTCTAGCTTTAAGCTATATATTTTCCATAGTTTTGAGATGAAGGGCCTTGGATCCCTTAAATATTTTCATGGGATTGAAATTTTAAAGGACTCTGATGGATGTTATCTCTATCAAGCAAAATATGCTTTGGATCGTTTGGACAAGAATGGTCTCATTGATAGCAAAACAGCATCAACTCCTCTTGAACCTAATACTCGATTTACTCCTATGAGTGGCACATTGTTATCTGATGCTATGCATTATTGACAACTTGTTAGGGGTCTTGTTTATCTTACTGTATCTCATCCTGACATGGCATATAATGTTCATTTTGTTAGTCAGTTTCTATCTGCCTCTCGATCAGTTCATTATGCAGTAGTTCTTCGTATTTTACGATATATTAAAGACACTTTGTTCCATGAACTCTTCTATTATACTACACCATCTCTCACCTTTTATGCACATTCTGATTGGACTGGAGATCCTACTGACCAATGCTCTACAACTAGTTATTATTTCTTTGTTGGTGATTCATATCTTGGCACAATAAGAAGCAAATTGTCACTGCACGAACTAGCACTCAGGCCGAGTATCATGCTCTTGTCGATAATGCTCAACAACTCATATGGCTCCGTTGGTTATTGAAATATATAGGTGTAAGTCAACCCACTGTCACCATGTTTCATTGTGACAATTGCAGTTCCATTTAGATTGCCCACAATGACATCTTTCATGATCATACGAAACACATCGAAATTGATTGTCATTTTCTTTGTCAACAAGTCTTGCATGGTACTATCCGACTTATTCCAGTTCCTTCCTTTGATCAAACCGTGGATATTTTCATTAAATCTCATCTTCCAAGATGATTTGTTGATTTGGTTACCAAACTCAAGTTGGTCTCGGCTCTACCACCTTGAGTTTGAGAGGGGCGATTAGAATATTTCCCTTTTTTGTATATTGCATATTCTTCTTCCTTTGTTTCATAGTTTATATACTTCTTATTATTCTTCTTTCCTTTTTATTTGTCTCCCTTTCTATTGTTTTTTGTTTGTATAATTTTCTTTTTCCATAGTTTCCTTATATAAATATTCGTCTTGTATATCAAGGGGTATAAGCCTGTTGTAAAGATCATCAATTGGAATACAATTATATTTTCCACTTTGTATTTCTCTTCTTGTACTTTTGTATTTCTCTTCTTGTACTTTTGTATTTCTCTTTCTATACTTTCTACTTGTTCTCTCTTTATTCATAAATATGATATGATGTTCTTTATTCTTAAAAAAGAAACTAAATACATTATGTGAGATTGAAGATTTTCACCGAGAAGATAATGAATAAAACTAATATTGCTTGGTTGAAAGTCAGTAGATGTTTAATCTAAGTGGGCTAAATATGGAGGCAGGGGCACATTAGACACATTAAACTCACAAACTAATTTTATTCCAATACACACTCACATTCAATTTAATACAAAATCGAAAAACACATCAAAGCTTATGAAACCCTGACAATGGGAGTCCCGTCTAGGCTCTCTCTCCTCATGTCTTTTTGTCTCTCACTCTTACATTTTCTACCCCTTATAATACAATATATAACCCCCGAATTTATACTCAATTTTACTCCTAAATTTTCCTAATGTGTGCCTACTGCTATGTTTATTTTCACCACCCCCTTTAAACTTATTTCTCCTTATTAAAGTCTCTTCAATCAAAGCTTCTCCTACAAGCAACATTGTTTCTCTCATCTGTAAAATGGTTGCATGTTTATCGTGAACTCTATCCTCGATGAGGTCATAGTTTTTGTGGTCATACTTGTGACAATTAAAGCACTGAATGTCAGCACTACTGTCATTGTTGTAATGCCCATAATAATTATAATTACAGCATTTCACATGGCTCATGTCTCGTCCTCATTCACGTCCATGTCCTCATCCACATCTATTGTCTGCACCTCTGCCACCTATAACTCTAACATTTGTACCCCCGACACTTCTACCTCATTTATACCTATGACCTCATCCTCTATTTCCTTGTGACGTCCCTTCTTGCTTGTTGTCCTTCTTGATCGTTAGATTGGCCTACAGTGTTTGGTATAGGAAAAGAGTGGGATTTTGTTTGTACATCTGTTCATGAATCTCAAATGTGGCCATTAACTCGTCTATCGTCATGATAGTAAGATCTTTGGATTCTTCAATAACAACTAACACATGCTCAAACTTTCGACTTAGTGATCAAAGAATTTTCTCCATAACTCGGACATCGTCTAAATTCTCTCCATAGCATCTTATCAGATGAATGATTGTCAATGTGTTCGTGAAATATGATAATATGATGATATGGATTCATCATCCTCCATAGTCAGTTTTCGAAGTCCACCCTCAACACATGGAGTCAAACTCGAATCCTCAGTTTTCTAATTCCTCTGTTGGCAGTGCGTAGAATGCCACGCTTATTTGAAGGTGGCAAATACGCATATCTTCTCAAAATTATCGCTTTCAATGCCTTGATAGGTCAATAACAGGGCTCTCCTACCTTTATTTCTCAACTCTTTGAGAGTCACATTTTGTGCATTCGTGTAATGCCAACTCAGAATATCCTGTGTGAATTAATTATTAATGCATAATTATGCATAATTTTTTGTTTATGTTGACTGGAAATTGTATTCCTAAGGGATCACATATCTGTATATATGTGACATCATACCAAATGAGGAGGCACTATTAATGTTTATCATTCTTATTCTTGTTTTATATCAAAGTATGGATGGATAAGGGGTATATACCCAAATATAAATTGCAATATATAATTATATGGTTGTGGTACCACCTCCCAAAAATGCAGCAGTATGAATATCGATATGAGGATCTATTTTCAGTGGTTTAGTTCAGTTAGTGGATTTTCCCCAAATACTCAAATACATATCTCTTCAAGTAGTAAAAATGTATCATTTGCACACAGAACTTAGAGAAAGTTGGAAAGAGAGAGAGAGATAGAGAGTTAGAGAGATAGATAGAGAGTTAGAGAGAGAGAGAGAGAGAGAGAGAGAGATTTGGGTTGGAATTTTTGGAGAATCAAGGGGAAATTTAATATCATCTTAAATTATTAGTAAGTCTTTCATCTACTCTTTCTTTTTGTAGATATAATTTATAGATTTTGAATTAAGAAATAGGGAAATCAGCTCAAGAACATTGGAATCCATATATTTCTTAGGGTTTTAAGGAAAGACGAGATATTCATGCACGCATTTGTGTTCTTGATTTGATTACTTGTTCAGTTGGGAATTCATGAGTTATATCAGTTGTTAATTTGAGATATGAACCATAAAAATATGCATGGAAAATTGTAGGATGTTCGACTTCGTTTGTCGATTCAGCAATGACATACCGATACGTGTATGTTGACATACTGAAATGTCAAGCATATTGGTACGAGTGCAACATACCGGAATATTAATCATACCAGTGTGTGGAGGACTTGCATAGCGATATACTTTGATACCAGTATACCGAAATGTCTTGAGAGACAACATTTCAAAATGTAAGGGCCCACACTCATATATCGATATGTAAGATATGCATATCAGTATACTGGTATACTGAGGTATTGGTGGTAGGGGTTGGTAATTTGTGTATTATGCAGTTCAAGCATAGTAACATAATTCCAATGACTTGCATACAAGCATATGATACATGTTTAATCAATATTAGACATTGTCAGCTAAGGATTTAACTTGAATAGGTGAAGATGATGATGAACATGAGACACCAAAGAAGTAGGTGTGCTCATTTTAAAAGAGCATACAACTATGAAGTTGATATGTGACATACGACCATGAAATTGGGCGGGTGCACCATTTAAGCTCTCGATTGATGAGCTTAATTTTATTATTTGTTTATGTGGTTATGCTTCATTTATTTGCATATAATAATGTTGTTAATATATTTTATTGAAGAACTGTATGACTTAAATATTTCTGTAAATCCTATTTGGATGAACAAACACTTGATAATGGTTGAGGATGTCTGTTTGACTACTACCCATTATTTTTTACAGCCCATTTTAAAATAGCCCATTATTTTTCCTCTCATTTTTATCTAAATTAATGATGAGACAATGGTCCTCAATATTATGAGCCACAACAGTGGGCTTTTTTAAAATGATGTAAAAATATACCAAACAAATTACAAAGTTTTTTAAATTTTCTTTATGTCAGTGCTATTGATTCGCAATAAAAAACCTACTAAGTCAGTTTTTCTATTCCCTGAATTTTTCAGCTAGGCATGGGGAGTGCACTTGAAACCCTATGTGGTCAGGCATTTGGATCCGGTCACTTAGAAATGCTTGGAATTTACATGCAACGGTCATGGATAATCCTATTCTCCGCCTGTTTCTTCATACTACCACTATACCTCTACGCGACACCCATACTAAAACTCCTCGGCCAGAGAGATGACATTGCAAAACTGGCAGGGAAATTTTCCATACAAGTCATCCCTCAAATGTTTTCCCTGGCCATTAATTTTCCCACACAGAAGTTCCTTCAAGCACAGAGCAAGGTCAGAATTCCAGACAAATATATTAATTTAATTTCACATACTGCTTTTTCCGAGTTCTCTTTTCTTCTCGTTGATGGAAAATGAAAAACTCGACACATTTTAGAAAGAGCACAAAATGTCTAAAATGGTAGATTTTTGGTCAAACCAAAGAGCGTTCTAATGTTTAGCAATTATCATTGTTGTTAACAAAATGTTACTCTTTTTTTTCCCATCACAATAAAAGGTGGGAATTCTGGCCTGGATTGGATTTGTGTTTCTTTTCCTTCACATTGGGATGCTATACCTCTTCATAACTGTGTTTGGCTGGGGTTTAGCTGGTGCGGCTGCAGCTTACGACATCTCAGCTTGGGGAGTGGCTTTGGCTCAGGTGGCTTACATTGTCTGTTGGTGCAAAGATGATGGGTGGAAGGGGCTTTCTTGGCTGGCTTTAAAGGAGTTGTGGCCCTTTGTAAAGCTCTCAGTGGCTTCAGCTGTTATGATCTGTTTGGAGATTTGGTATTTCATGAGTATAATTGTTCTCACGGGACACCTTGAGGATCCTGTTATTGCGGTTGGGTCACTTTCCATCTGGTAATTGAGTTTAACTGCTAGTTTATTCAGTCTTGAAAAACTCGTTCTTTCAGATTATCAGATTTGCAGCCAATTAGGTAAATCTCTGACTATAAATTTTGAAATGAACAAGAATAATCAAACACCCATCACACTGGATATACGTGAAAAAATTCTAAATGGGTAAAAATCATGAAAAGAAATCAAATACTAAAATGACAACATGTAATTACAAAGACTTTACTCAACAATTGAGAATCCTCACTCATAAACGGAATCTAACCCCCAGTTGGCTTGACCGCACAACTCAGAAAATAATAGAACGACAAGACTGAGGTTAGTAGCTATGGATGGATCAGATCGGCTCCTGACAATCGTCTTCGTACTCCAAGAGGCCAGCTCCAGACAATTAGTATAGTAGCTCATCCTAATTGATGAGCTGGATAAACACCACGGTGTGAGGGAAAACTCAACTCTATGGAGTTATAATTATTCCAAGACACCCCTACATATGTAGAAATGCGTGTTTCTATAAGAATAGGGGGCCTCAACCCATTCACGTTGTGGGCAAGGTAAAAGTGGGAATAATGGTTCTGAATTAGACGAGCACCTTCCACAGCCCACCAATTTCAGGTCACGTTTCAACATGGCTCCTAACCATTCGACCATCTATAAATACGAAGGTGATTGATGGAAAAGGTGTGCGACTCTAGCAACCCAATTTCTGTTTGAGTTTGCCTCTATGTTTGATATCAAACTTGATCGTGCAGTTTGGACAGTGATTGAAAAAGCGCGCCTAGGCGAGCGCCTAGGCGAGGCTGTGACACCTCACACGGTGGAGGCGAGGCGAGGTTGAGCGAGGCGATGGAGTAGGCGCGAGGCGAGTCGCCTAGGTGAGAGGCGTGAGGTGTGCGCTTCGTGCGCCTCACTTCGATTTCGATTTTTAGTGTGAAAAATTAAATCGACAGCAGCAAACCCTCATTTTTCATATCTCTCTCGACTCCCTCACTCGCGTCTGTTGCAGGCGTTCCCATCGCCCCCCCTCTCGTCTGATCCAGCCTCCAGGTATCTCTCTCTCGTCTCTCTCACTCTCGTCTGTTCTCTCTCTCTCTCCCTCCCTCACTTTCTGGGTCTCTCTTTGCCTCACGTTGTGCATACACACGATGTGCATACACACAGTGCATGTATGCACTTGTACACAGTGCACGTATGCATTTACACACAATGCACTTGTCTCACTTGTACACAGTACACACACAGTGCACTTGGATCACATTATTTTTTTTAACTAAAAACTTTGCATGTCTCACGTTATTGTAGATGTCGAGTCGAAATGATCCCGCTTAAAAATATTCAAAGAGGCACGACGATAACAAGTTCAAGTTCACTTGTAATTTTTGTAACGTTATTAATAATTTTTGTCATTACTAATATATCTATAATATTATTGTTTTCTATTTAGATATAATGTGGCAGTTGATTGGTGGTTGGCATTTGGTCGTGAAATTCCACTCTTGCAAAAATTTGCAGTAAAAGTCCTAAGTCTTACTTGTAGTTCATCCGAATGCGAAAGAAATTGGAGCATGTTCGAACATGTGAGTTTTACATTAAGGTTTCTTTATTTTTTTGTCGATGATGATGATTGGAAGGAAAAAGAGTGGAAAGACGGAGATTCAGACGAAGGAGAGGAGGAAGACGTGGAAGGTTTTGAGTCGGACAACAATGAAGACAATGAAGCTATTGATGACGACATTTGATGACGACAATGTCTACTTAGGGAAATATCATATGAACCTATGTTTGTGATTGACGAATGATTTCTTTTTGGGAAACTAATTTTGTGTTTTTTACTAGTATTTGTTATATTAGACTAGTGGTTATTTCGAAGGTTGATGATTATTTTCGTACTTTTTTGATAGTATGATGAGTGATTTTTCGCCATTTTGTACAGTTTGTCTTTTTTTTTTGAATTTGTGACACTCGCCTCGCCTCACTTCAATGAGGTGTTCGCCTCACCTCATGCCTCGTCACCTAGGCTTTTGCGGAGTTCGTCGCCTCACCATCGCCTCATGCTTTTAAAACACTGGACGATACCACCTCTGTGTCCCCCAATTGTTGTTTTGCAGTTCTTTGGACGAGCACGAGCACGTTGGATTGGAACCCCATTAGTTGGCACGTGCTTGGTTTCCAAATGTGGAAACAATAAAAACACAATTGATTATGAAATCAATCAGTTCGAATGAGGCTCAAATCAGAGATTCAATCAACACACCCAAGCATAAGTGAAATTGAATGAGAAAGGATTATCGATCAAGCATTATAGTTCTGGTAAATAACCAGGTCATTTCCACACGGACTCGGGAGATTTCAATTTCTCTTTCAAAACAGTGCTCATGAATGAATTGTAATAGTAAAGAATTTAAGATGGATTGGATGTCCAGATTTCTGGAGTGAGATTCAATTCAGTCAAGTGAAAACAAATTGCAAATAAAAGGTAATTAAGGAAAATAGGATCTAATTCTCAGATCGTTGGTAATATAGCCACATACTCTCTCTCTCTAGCAATTTCTCATAATCATTCACCTAACATTAGAATGATTACGGAAGATAAACATGAATTTCACTTAAAATCAGAAGATAGAATGAGGAATTGATCTGTGATGAACACTAACTCCCATTGAGGAATCAAATTCGAGTAAGCATATGATTTGCCAATCCATAGACTGTCTACAACGTATCAAACCTAAAATTAATTTATCGATGGATTTCTAAAATACACACAATCAACTCCACATTCATGATACGCAGATTCCCAGAATTGAGAGAGAGATTGCAATTACATTACCTTAGATCATTGAATTAGATCCTGTGAGATTTAGCTACTCATGGGCTCTAATTCTACTCAGGAACAATCAAAATTCACCAAACCCATTCTCAAACAAATTGAATGAAACAGTACTTAATTTCAAAGGAAAACCAATAACAACTGAAATTAAAGTTCAACTGTAGGAGAAAATCGAATATCTAATGCAAGAAATGAAATAAACTCAAAGAGCAACAATCAAAACAGGAAAAACTTAGAGAGGATAAAATTTCTCTAAAAACTACTTTCTACCTATCTGAACTGAATTTGTTATCTACTGTCCCCTTTTGAAATTGAATCTCTTCCTTTTTATACTTGCCCTAACTTTTTTCCTTCAAATTGCAAACAATTCCCTCACCTTTTATCTTTTTAGTTTTTCTCCCGCGCGTAATGTCCAGAACCCCAATTCCCGGAAATTCACCTTGGGAATTACCGGGAACTCACTGCTTGATCATCCAGTCTTCTTTGTTCTTCTGGAACTTTACCCCTTCATTTCTGGAAATTACTCCTCAACCTTTTCTTCTTGCATTTCTCTCCCGGGAATTGGAATAACGCATTCTCGGGAATTTCCTCCTCTGCTGCTCCTGGAGTGTCTCCTAATCCTTCTTCTCTTGGAAATCCATGTACTCCATTCCCGGGAATGCCATGCTCTGCTTGTATCCCTCTCTTGTCTTGAGATCTTTTTCCGGTAATTGACTCTTCATTTTCCGGAAGTTGACATGGTCCCTCACTTGTCCTCTTGTTCTCCCGCAAATTGGAGTTGTTCTTCCGCGAATTCAAACCACTGTATCTTCTCCTTGCTTCTACAATTTCCGGTAAATTGGCATGGTTTTCCAGAAGTTTATGGTTCTTCCCTTTTTGATATTTCTTCCAACCTTTGCTTCCTTCTAACCCCTCTTGAATGACCTGCAATTTAAACTAACATGCCAAAATCTACACAAACAAATGTTAAGCTTGCTTTTCATCATGACCAATCCAATTTATCATTTATCATTCAACTCACACAATTGACAAGCTTTAAACCTTGAATTTATGCAAAAGTTAGAGGAAATGATGGGTATGATTTGCACATTTGAGTGCCAATCACCCCCCCAACTTAAGACTTGCTTGTCCCTAGCAAGTTTGTACATTAAACAACCAGGCATCATACCCAAACCATTCAGACAACACTCCTGTAGAAAGCATTCAATCTAATACCATCCAAGTTAGCATATTGAGAGAAATTTTACACAAAACTTAGGGGCATGAACCTTAGAATAATCTAGG
>NMUG010010192.1:0-11032 GCA_002855965.1 Monotropa hypopitys | reverse complement strand
ACCTTTCCCCTCCCTCACTTGCTTCGTCGTCGTCGCTCCCCCTGATTCGGCACTTCCCCCCTACTGTTGCGTCACCTGCGTGGTCGTCGCCCCCTGTATGTATCTATCCTTGTATTTAAACTATTTTTTAGTGGGTTTTAGAAGTTAGGGTTTGGAAATTTGAAAGGTACTTTTCTACTGATGGACTTGATTATATGTGAACCCAAATGTTTTACGTTGTATCGTGCATATGCTGTCATATTTTTGGAATTCTTCTTTTAGGTGTTTTGAATTTACCAATATGAAAGACAAACATTTAGTATATGTGCCTGATGTCCACTTTTGAAGTGTATTTTTTACTGGCCCTTCTTCAAGTGAGAATGTCAATCCAAAAAAATTTTGCTTCGCGAATGAAAAAAAGTTAGTATTTTTTTGGAATTCTTCTTTTAGGTGTTTTGAATTTACCAATATGAAAGACAAACATTTAGTATATGTGCCTGATTTCCACTTTCTAAGTGTATTTCTTACTGGCCCTTCTTCAAGTGAGAATGTCAATCCAAAAAAAAATCACATGGCGAATGAAAAAAATTATTGTGTTTTTTATGTGTTTCACTTGATAGGGGCAACCAATTTTTAATGGGGCTTGAACAACCCAAAACTACGGGCCGGCCCTGCACGGAGTTAGGCACTTTGTTAGTTCAGTTAGGCATATAGCCGTTCAGTTCAATGTGATTTATGTGTAGTTCGAGATGACGCTCGTTCAGGGCGGCAGTTGATCATCCAGTTCGGCATGACATTCGTTCTATGCGGCATGACGATAATCAGTGCGGTAAAACCGCATTGAACATGTTTAGGTGTTTTGCCGATCATTGAATAACGGCTAACACACGTGTTTTGCTATTCTCGCCAAACGGATAAATGTCACTTCCAAATAATATGGGGTATATCCTAATTCTAATGGTATTTGGAATACAAGATCTAATCAGATACAGATAAGGATGAGCATGACCGACTCCTATCGAGATTGGGATGAGAAGTCTTGATCGACTCCGATTACTAGTGAGGAACTAGCAGTCTGGAAGGACTCTAAGACTGAGGATGATTCTTTATATAAATAGACTCAAATTTCCAGAAAAGGTACATGATCTATGTTTTCGCACGTATAGATTTGAGAGCTTTATTTTTTCTTAGAGTTTTGATTGTGATCTAACTTAATCATTGAAGTACTCTAACTCTTTCTTTGTGAGCACAGAATAGGTTTGCAGAAAGCAAAGACGGTGAAGATTGATAGAGTTCATCCATGTATACTGCGAGGTAATTTATTGATTTTTAACCAGACACAATTGGCGCCGTTTATAAGAAAGATGTTGGAATTAATTATGGAAATCGTATAATTCTAGGGATTTGATTATGATTATTTTTGTCATGTTGACCATATTTGTTTTCTTCTTTATTTTTCTTGATTGATTGTAATTTATTCATTTCCTAGAATAGGCTAGATAGGATTCTATAAATTTGTATACTCTTTGCAAGGATGAATATGATTCAATATACAAATTCTTTATTTTCAATTTGGTACCAGAGCCTAACATTTAGGGTTCTGACTTAGGGTTTTAGTGTGCTGCCGCCGCCGCTCATCGCTGCAACTGCCGCAGCCCATTGCCGCAGCTGCAGCCCATCTGTTGCCGCCCATTGCCATCACCGCCGCAGTCCATTGTCGTCGGTGTCGTCGCATCCCCCTCGCCGGCGAGTCGTTGCAGTTATTGCCGCCCTGTATCTCTGGCTCCGGCAAGTCTCTCGCATCTCACTCTAGAGAATCATCTCTCTCTATCAATTGCATCTCTCCGTTCGCCAGTTGCTGCCACCATCGCCGACGAAGCATGTCCTGCCGTCATCCATCACCATCAACGTCGTCATTTGCAGTGGACGTCGTTGTACTCGATGTTCTCATCATCTCCAGACGAAACTAGTCTGGTCGTTTGTGTTTCGTCCATCGTTGTTGCGGTGGTTCTCTCTCATCACACTCGACAGAAAATCCATCATCGCCAGATCGTTGTTCTGTCATCACCCAGATCTGTTTGCCAGATCCGTCGGTTCCCTCTAGTCTCGTCCAACCCAGATCAAACTTAGATCGTCGTCCATCATCACCAGATCACTGCTCTCTAGATTGTCGTTCGCCGTCCATCAACGTCATTCTCTAGAGACGCTGTTCACCAGATTTTTTTAAACCTCTGGTCTTATCCATCATCAGATCTTCTCCAGATCTTGTTCACGAAGACCATTGCCGCTGCTGTCTCACTCGCCATCACCGCCGACGACATCTCTACCATTCATCACATCTGAAGACTACTCGCCACTGATCTCCAATCTCCGGCGACCTCTCTCATATGCTCGCCAATCTCCGTGACATTCAGACGATACTCTCACAATCATCAACATAGGTTCTTCGAGATCTAGGCTCATGGGTGATACTGGAAAGGAAACCTTCTCGTCTTTTGACCCCACAGCTGCTATTGTCACAGGTACTCCAACCGCTCTTCATAGTACGTCAGCCCATTCCACCTGGATTCTGGATTATAGTGCTAATAATCATATGACCGGTGAGTCTTCTGTTTTTGCCTCTTCTGTTACTCCTATTGTTCAGTCAGTCTATATTGATGATGGATCCTCCATACCAGTTCATTATCAAGGAGATATTTGTTTATCCACTGATATTACTCTTTCGTCCTTTTATTATGTTTCTAATTTTGCCTACAATCTTCTTTCGATTAATCGTCTTGCCAAAGACCATAATTGTGTTGTTGTATTCTTACCTTCTTGTTGCTACTTGCAGGGCCTGACTTCGAAGAAGATTTTTGGCAAAGGGTATGAGCGTGATGGCCTCTACTACTTTAGATTTCCCATGTCCTCTAGTCTACAAGCTTTGTGTTCTAGGAATTCTGTTTTGCCGGATTCTCATAAATTTGATTTTAGTCTTATAAGACTTGTGGCATGCTTGTCTTGGACATGCTAACTTTCAATATTTGTGCCAGTTGTTTCCTCACTTAGATAAAGCTTGCAAGGAGTCCAATTTTAAGTGTGTGGTTTGTGAATTATCTAAACACACTCGTACCTCTTATATTCTCCGCATGCATAGAGCTCCTAGTGCCTTTGACCTTATTCATCCTGATGTCTGGGGTCCTTCACCTATTACTGTCTTGTCTCACCATCGTTACTATGTCACCTTTATTGATGATTACACTCGTTGCACTTGGGTATATCTTATGAAGAAAAAATCTGAAGTCTTTACTCACTTTAGAAATTTCCTACAAATGATTAAAATCCAATATCATACTGTGGTATGGAATATTCGGTCTGATAATGGTCGAGAGTATATCACTGATGAATTTCGATCTGCTCTTAATCAAGATGGTATTCTTCAACAGCTCACGTGTCCCTATACAACCTGAACAAAATGGTATACCAGAACGTAAAAACCGTCGCATCATGTTTGTTGTTAGATGTCTCTTGCGAGGTATGAATGTTCCTAAATATTTCTGGCATATAGCTGTTCTCACTGCCACATATCTTATTAATCGTACTCCCAACCGTGTCCTTCAAGGAAAAACACCACTTCACATTCTTAAACCTAATGCTACTCTCTTTCCTATATTGCCTCGTGTCTTTGAATGCACTTGTTTTGTGCAAAATAAGAGTCCTACCCACACTAAACTTGATGACAAAGCTATTCGTTGTGTCTTTTTAGGATATTCCTCCATGTCAAAGGGGTATCGTTGTTATGATCCTATTACTTGTCACATATATCATACTTTGGATGTTACTTTTCTGGAGACTGTTCCTTTCTTTCCAAGTTCTTCTCACTCTGCAGGACAAACACCAATGGAACCTATTGTGGTCGAGGATTTCACATTACCTACCCATTCCTATTCTTGATTCCCCTGGTGACTCATTGCCCCATATTATCCTCCATTATCCATTGCAGGTTTACTCTCGTCGTCCTCGCTTCTCTGAACCCCTGCCAACAACTTCTCCGGATTCAGGTATCTCTCATTCTCTCTTACCTTTTGTTGTTTCCTCTGATATTGCCTCTCCCCGTTAACCTACCCGTGTTCGTCGCCCCCTCCCCCCTGCTCGTTCTCTTTTGGTTAAAAGTACTAATCATCCTATTTCAAAGTATGTATCTTATCAGGGTCTCTCTACCTCTTATAAAGTATTTGTAAGTCAGGTTGACTCGGTCTCTATTCCTCGTTCTATCCAAGAGGCTCTCCAGGATCCTAAATGAGTGCTGCCATGAAAGCGGAAATAGATGCTCTTCAGGACAATCAGACATGGGAGCTTGTTGCTCTTCCGATAGGTGAGCGTACTGTTGGATGCAAATGGGTGTTTAGTCTAAAATACTTGGCAGATGGATCTATTGATCGATATAAGATGTGTTAGGTTGCCAAGTGATTTACTCAGGTCCCTGGTAAGGATTTTGGGGCCACCTTTGCTCCGGTGGCTAAGTTAACTACTGTTCGCCTTCTTATTTCATTAGCTGCTTCTTTTGATTGGCCTCTTCATCAGCTTGATATTAAAAATGCTTTTCTAAATGGGGATTTGACTGAGACGATTTATGTGGATCCTCCACCGGGATTCTGGCCTCAGGGGGAGTGTTCTGGGAAAGTTTGTTGTCTTCAAAAGTCTCTCTATGGCCTGAAGCAGTCCCCTCGTGCATGATTTAGTCGGTTTAGTGATGTGGTTCTCAGTATGGGATTTATTCAGTGTCATTCAGATCACACATGTTTTATTCGTCGCCAGTCTCAATGGAGGTGTATTATTATCTCTATCTATATTGATGATATTATTATCACTGGTGATGATGTATCTGGAATCGCTCAAGTAAAGCATGACCTGGGTACGTCATTTGATGTTAAGGATTTGGGCTCTCTTCGTTATTTTCTTGGTATTGAGATTGCTAGGTCTCGCCACGGTATCTCGTTATCCCAGAGAAAGTATTCTCTAGATCTTCTTGAGGATACATGTATGATTGGGTGTAGACCTGCCTCTTCCCCTATGGACCCAAACCTTAAGTTAACTGCAGAACTGGGAGAATTATTACCAGACCCTTCGATGTATCAACGTCTTGTGGGTCGTCTTATCTATTTAACGAACACAAGACCAGATCTTACTTTTACCGTCAGTGTTGTAAGCCAATTTATGCATTCACCGCGTACGTCTCATTTGGATAATGTCTACCATATCCTTTGATACCTCAAGACTTGTCTTGGTCTTGAGCTTTTCTTTATAGCTGGAGCACAGTCAGGTCTCTCATGCTTTACAGATGCTAATTATGCAGGCTGTAAGGGTGACAAGTGCTCTACCTCTGGTTTTTGTACCTTCTGTGGCAGTCATCTTATATCTTGGAAGAGTAAGAAGCAAGTTGTTGTCTCGCATTCTTATGCTGAAGCTGAATACTGTTCTATGGCTCAGGGCACATGTGAGCTACTATGGCTCCGATCCCTTCTAAATGAGTTGGGATTTCCAGTAGCAGGCTCGTCTATCTTTTTTGTGATAACAAGTCTGCTATTATGTTATCTTCTGACTCATTTCTTTATGAAAGGACTAAACATGTGGAGGTTGATATTCATTTCATTCGGGAAAAAGTTCGATCTGGTGTTATTATCCCAACTTTTGTTCGTTCATCTGATCAAACCGCTGATATGTTTACCAAGTCTATTGGTCTTACGCTTCTTCAATCATCTCTTGGCAAGCTGGGTCTCGTCAATATCTTCGCCCCAACTTGAGGGGAGTGTTGGAATTAATTATGGAAATCGCATAATTCGAGGGATTTGATTATGATTATTTTTTGTCATGTTGACCATATTTGTTTCCTTCTTTATTTTTCTTGATTGATTGTAATTTATTCATTTCCTAGAATAGGCTAGATAGGATTCTATAAATTTGTGTACTCTTTGTAAGTGTGAATATGATTCAATATACAAATTCTTTATTTTCAATTAAAGATTTGAGTTAAAGAACCATAACAGAATCGCAAGTAATGGCGGTAAAAGAATACGAAACACCAACAACCATAAAGTGGCCATTGATAGAAAAAGAGAGGGTTCTGCCCACTATGATCCACCACTGGCAAAGAATCCCAAGAATACTCATCCATGCATGTCAGACCCACATGGAGGCACTTCTGGCCTACAAGGGCATAACCATGCCCTTTGTGGAGGTGTCGGAAGCCCACGGAGGGATGGCAACAGTATGTTGAGACATACCGTCGAACGAGGTCTCCCTTGATAAGGGCAGTCGTTCTCGCTCTCATCATTCTAACTCCCTTTCTCGTTCCAGGATTGGATCCAAATCTGTCGGGGATGAGTATCTAGCAGAGGTTGTTCGCATCCAGAATCAAGCGATCATACACCTGAAAAGGGAGGTCGAAAAACTAAGAAGACACTCTCCACAACGAAGACAGTAAGAGGCACCCTGACGCAATGACTGCCGACATGAAGATCAAAGGCGTGCGAGGGAGCCACAGAGAACCCACACAAATGGCAGAAATGGCCTCTCTGGATTGGCAAGGAACCGGATAATGGCTCCTGCTTGTTCGACAGAAGCCCATCAAGGTAGCAGGGCCCGTCGAGATCCACCCTGACAGTCAAAAGACGGGAGGAACGTTAGGGATCTTTGGGAGTGCAGTGAGCACCTCAGCCGAACTCGCAATGCTCATCTCGAACATTCCGTAGAATGAGTGCGAGATCTTACGGAGCAGCTCCGTCCCAGGGCGCCCGTCCTTTTGGTCGCATGGAGGCACCCTCGGGATGCACAGAATCACAACAATCAAGTGCATGACAACATAAACGACATGCGAGAATGGATCAATGAGTGCCTCAAGGGTGGGGGAACGATTCAAGAGAATGCTAAGCGGACGATTCAGCAGATTACATCCTCCCCTCTCTCCAAAAAGATCAAGAGTTACAAGATTCCAATGGGGTTCAACCCTTCCAACTTTCAGAAGTACGACGGGAGGAATTACCCGATGGCCCATCTAAAGGACTACCAACAAACATTAATCTTGTACGAAGCGGGTAAGAACCTTTACTGTATGATGTTTGTATCCAATTTGGGTCGGTCAGTGCTCAACTGGTATTACAAGTTTCCGGCTCGATCTATCCGTAGCTTGGAGTAGCTAGCCGAGGAGTTTTTGATAGGTTCATAACTAGCCAAGCTACCCCAAGCATTTCAACACTCTGACATTGTTGAGAAAATGATCAGATGAGACGATTAATGAGTACGTTGAGTGGTACGTTGAGACCTACAACGACATCGAGGATTGCACAAAGAAGCATGCAGTGACCACGTTCAGGTTGGGACTCTCTGTCAATGAGAAATTAAGGGAATTCCTGACATTTAATGTGGTAGAGACCTTCCCCGAACTGATGGAGAGGTTAAAGCAACATGCCAAGCTGGAGGAGATCCTCCATGAAGCAAGACCTTGTAAAAATGTTACAAACGAAGATCTTGCAACTATGAAGAAATTAGAGGAGGAAGCTAAAGAGAGAATGAAAGGCAATGCACCAAAGAAGGTACCTCTACCCCTTCTACAAGATTATATAGTTATACCTTAGGTTATGAGCCAAAAAAACAAAGAACAATAGGGAGTAGAAGTGAAACTCCATCACCCATTGAGAAGGCATTTGATATGATTAAACGTGATCGCTTGCATGCGGAAATTGCTAGGATGTTTTATTCTGCGGGTTTGCCATTTAATTTGGCAAGAAACCCCTATTATGTTAGCTCCTATCAATATGCTGCAAACAATCCTTTGTTTGGATATTTGCCATCAGGGTATAATTTGTTGAGAACAACTTTACTCCAACAAGAAAAGACAAATGTTGAAAGATTGCTCCTCCTGATTAAGGAAACATGGAGAGAGAAAGGTGTAAGCATTGTGAGTGATGGATAGAGTGACTCGCAAAGAAGGCCTTTGATCAACTTTACGGCGGTAACGGAGGGTGGGCCAATGTTCCTCAAAGCCGTGGATTGTTTCGGTGAGACAAAAGATAAGTATTTTATTTGTGAGTTGTTGAAAGAAGTGATAGAAGAGGTTGGCCCTGAAAATGTGGTTCAAGTAATCACAGATAATGCTAAGAATTGTGTCGGTGCAGGACTGCTCATTGAAGTATTATATCCTAATATCTCTTGGACATCATGTGTGGTCCACACTCTCAACATTGCCTTACAAAATATTTGTATCGCAAAGAATGTAGAAAATAATCAAGTAACTTATGACGAGTATTCTTGGATCACAATCATTGCGGATGATGTTTCATTCATCAAGAATTTCATCATGAACCATTCCATGAGGTTGGCTATCTTCAATGACTTCGTTCCTTTGAAGTTGCTCTCGGTTGCAAGTACTCGTTTTGCTTCTATAATGGCTACGCTTAAAAGATTCAAGCTTCTTAAAGGTAGTCTTCAAACCATGTTTATAAGTCCAAGGTGGAATTCGTATAGAGAGGATGAAACGGAAAAAGCAAAGTTTGTGAAAGAGAAGATGCTAGATGATGTTTGGTGGGACAAGATTTATTATATACTTTCATTTACCTCCCCATGTATGATATGTTGAGGATTTGTAACACGGATCTTCTTGGAAGTTGTTCACGCAATTCTTATAGATCAGTGGAACAAGAGCAACACTCCACTTCATTGCCTAGCCCATTCACTAAATCTGAGGTGACTTCTAACTTCACTTTGTGAATAGTATGAACATTATCTAGTATCTTAAATTCTTAATTATAAACTGAACTTGAACTTTTATTTGTATTATATAGATACTATTGTAACAACCCAGATTTTTAAAC
Source organism: Monotropa hypopitys (assembly GCA_002855965.1). NCBI lineage: Eukaryota > Viridiplantae > Streptophyta > Magnoliopsida > Ericales > Ericaceae > Monotropa > Monotropa hypopitys. The sequence continues at coordinate 2,204 of NMUG010010192.1, read as the reverse complement.
CTATTTTTGAAGAATATAAAATCATAAGAAAAGGGGAAAGTAGCTATCATCCATATTTTATTTTCCATACATGCATGCCAAATGAGAAGGGAATAATGAGTGCATCCACATGCAATAAGATAAACAATATTTACAAAACTTTTACAGTTTATAACCGGGAATAAAGAAAGAGAGTACAATAAAATAATACAGAAAATAACATATCTACTGCCATGATAAACTCACGCTCCAAAGCCAAACAAAGAAATCCGAAAGATCCAGCTTCAGTACAAAGGTAGGGTCCGGAACCTAAAAATAGAGGGTTAGGCCCCTGTCTAGGCCCCTAAACACTAGGTCCCCCTCGATGCCCGCCTAGCGCCTTTTAGAACATTGGATATGTCCTAATTCTAATGGTATTGGGAGTATAAGATCTCATCAGATATAAATAAGGATAAGCATGACAGACTCCTATCGAGATTGGAATGAAAAGTCCTAATCGACTCGAATTACTAATGAGGAACTTGTAGTACGGAAGGACTCTAAAACTGAAAAATGATTCCCTATATAAACAGACTCATATTTTAAGAAAAATTTACATGGTCCTTGCTTTCGCATGCATAGATTTGAGAGCTTTGTTTGTTCTTAAAATTTTCCTTGATTGAGTTTGATTGTGATCTAACTTAATCATCGAAGAACCTTCCGGCCACATTGGCGGAGGGTCCTGTAACTCTTTCTTTATGAGCACAGAATAAGTTTACAGAGAGGAAAGACCGACAAATTTTGATAAAGTTCATCCACGTATACTGTGAGGTAATTTATAAATTTTTACCCATGCACAATAAGTTAAAATAAAACTTTCACACGATACGTATATACAAAATGCCCCTTCAAAATTTTGCCTAAAGTCCACAAATGCATTCGGCCGCCCTTGCTGATAACTTCCACCCCGATAAGATTTGTTTTACTTTCGTTTACCCAAGTTCAACACACATGTCACTGAATATGGATACGTACATAAGTTACTGACTAAAAATGTAAAGGGCATCCATTGTACCAAAAGAGGGGGAAAAACAATAAATAAAACAGCAGCCTTAATTGAATAGAGATTATGAATTTCTAGTATGATATTAGTTATGGCTCACCATAAGTTCACAATCTGAGGTGCAAAATAAGAGCAGCTAAGAACTATCTGAAAATTCAAAACAAAGGAGGGTTTGATTCAATTCTTACGTCCAAACATTGAGGGTCTCGTTATGAATGGAGAACATGCTCAGTAAAACCTGTTTCATTGGCCATTCTGATCGATAATGACCGATTATGTAATCATTGTCCCTCAAATACCCAGGCAATGAGTGGTATTCTACCAATTGGTACTTCACCTTCTTCCAAAATCTCTTCCCTTTTCCTTCTTTTGAAGAAGATCCCCGTTCATTCTCATTCGATTCAGACAATCCCCTTGAATCCTCAAAATTCTCTTGAAAATCACCCATCCTCTGTTCAAACAAATTAAGCCAAAAAGCAATTATACAACATATATTTACAATTCGACATATCAAATTGATAGTGAATGCACACACACTGTGTATATGCAAAACAAATGGTACCTGACACAGGACACGACGACAACAGATAAGATAGGGATTCTTGATATATTTGTATTTATGAATTTATAGGTATATGTTGCTACGGGTGTGGAAATTATATTTCAGGCGGATTACAAAGGGGGGATTAGCAAATAATGACAATAACAATCGAAAACAATGGAAAGAGAGTATGGGTTCACCCGCTAAATGGATGGGTACCAAAGAAAGTTCCTGGACAACTTACTTTCAGAGGACTTTCAGAAGAAATGGTATGTGCATATGGAGAGGGAGAGATGATGATGATGATGCGGAGATTCCAACACGGCAACTGGTTTCTTGTTTGATCGGTGCTTGCTTTAACCCATTTTTTTAAGGAGTTCTTATGGGCCGGTCCAAAAAAATAAGATTTTATCCGTTTAGGTCCTGTGTAAAAGTTCTCGAACCCATTTAGGTCTAATTTTAAAACACGTGTATAATTAATGACGAAAAGCCGAAAATGCCCTCACCACTTTCACCGCACTGTAACTTATGATGAAACACAAGTTACAGCTCCATTATTCACTGTAACTTGTATTTAATCACAAGTTACATTGTAAATTGGGACTGTAACTTGTGATTAAACACAAGTTACAACCCATTTTT
>NMUG010010191.1:0-11032 GCA_002855965.1 Monotropa hypopitys | reverse complement strand
ACACGACTAACCCGTAACTGATCTGGTGCCCGTTTAACCGAAAACCAGTTTTGAGTTGCATGGAAACCGGTTTCGAAGCTAACTGCTCAATTCTTTCTTCATTACATGTTGTAGGGAAATCGATTTCGGGTTTTATGGAAACTGGTTTCGATGGCCTCTGGTTCATTGCCTTGGAAATCTTCAGGCTGGAATCCAGTTCTGGGTGAATGTACGGTTGTGTAGCTGTGATGGGCAACTAGTTTTGGTGTCCTCTGGAAACCCTGCTTCAATCTTGCAGCTGTTGGGGAGCCGGTTCCACTGCCTTGGGAAATCGGTTCCGGGGGTGACTGGAGTAAATCTTTGAGGGCTTCTTGCTTATTTGACTCTGATGATTTGATTGGTTTGGTGATGGCAACAAGGTCCTACAAAATTACTTAAGATGCCAAAAACTAACAAAACCTCATATTAACTTATTTTATCCTTAAAGGGCTCAATTGAAGATGATATAAAAATCATAAGAATTACAAGTATTTAATGATGAAAATCATACAAAACTAGGGAGAAGATGGCCTTGATTTGCACAATTGTGTGTCAATCACAATCCATATCAAAGTTAAGGTTGGATATCCCAGTCAATGAGAAATTGAGGAAATCTCGACATTGAATGTAGTAGAGACCTTCTCCGAGCTGATAGAGAGGGTCAAGCAACATTCCAAGTTGGAGAAGGAGAACCTTAATGAAGATGGTCAAGGCAGTCAAAGGGCTCACAAGACAAACACTGCAAGGAATGTCGGGAAGGAGAAAAGGAGAAATAGAAAGAATAAGCATCAGCAACCTCCTATTGAGAAGGAAGAGAGAACTAAGATAGGAATGTATGTGGCTATACAGATGCCAAAGCATGGATAAAAGGTCTACAAGGAAATTCAGATGATGTTTAATTTTCCCATCTTTAAGATATCTTTCCTATGAAAGATGAACCATTCTGGAGTTCTCTCGCTAAGCAAGGAGAAAATCATCTGGAGCTCAAAGCAACATTTATATATTAAATTTATGATCGAGAGTTTAGCCATCTGACAGAGACTCGTATGCCGTAGAATAAGTTCTTATATAAAATCGTAAAGGCATTTCATATAAAGAAATATATTGATGAGAATGACGGCCCGAGAATGGATAGAGGAGGGCCACAAGCCCTAAATCCTTTTCAGATGAAGACATGTCCCATATGGGAACCATCCATGTGATACATGGAGTCATTGGGTAGAGTATAAAGAAGGAAGCCCAAGCTTAGAAATGGAAATAAGGGCATGAGAATCATTTTCTCTTGCTCGGTCATAATAGGTTGAGATCAAAGAAGAGCTCGAGCAGATTTGTTTTTTGACAAGGATTTGGAGGGAATTAACTTCACTCATAACGATGTATTAGTTATCACTTTGAACAACAACAAAATTTGATACATGGAGGATCTTGGTGGACCAGGATTGCTTTACCATGATCCTATATTTTCAGGCATTTAAAAAGACGGGGCTCGCCAAGGTCGAGCTCAAAGAATCCAAAATCCCTCTAATTGGCTTCAATGCAGAACTAGTTTGGACCTAGGGGCTAATTATCTTGTTTGTACATGGATGCACAGGATAGGGGCTATCACATCTACCTACCATTAAATAATCAACACTCTTCTTAATCCGAGTTTGAGATATGATAAGACCCAGATATAGGTAGAAAGAGTATACTAGGAAACCAGAAGGAAATTAGAAACTATTTTTTGGCCTTTATCGAACACAAGAACAATGTCGAGCAGGTGAAGTCCATTAAAGTACCAGACCAACCTATATTGGAAGACATCAATGTGGACCCAGACGCATGGGTGGTTGAGAACTTGAGAAAGGTTCCTGCCCATAACATTGACACATACATGTATTTCTTACTTTGGCAGGAGCTTTCTAAATAGGATGTCGTTGAGTTAGTGCAGGTGCTACTAGACTACATCGATGTATTTACCTAGAACCCCCAAGAGATGCCTAGGTTTGATACTAGCATCATTTGTCACCATCTGAACATTGACCCATGTCATAAGCCAGTCACGTATAGAAAAAGAAATTCAATTGTTCAGTGTGGTGAGGCAATTATTGAATAAGTTGATCGAGCAAGAAAATGCAATTTGGGAAGTCTACTATCCAGAGTGGCTTTCTGACACTATTGTTGTAAAGAAGAAGAATAGAATGTGGAGAGTCTGTGTTGATTTCACCAACATCAACAAAGCCTAGCCCAACGATAGCATCTCCATACTAAATATTGATCAAACTACTGTGAGGTACAAGAGGGTGAACTTTCTGGATGCCTATCATTGTCAGGCCCAATCCCGGAATGAAGTCCATAATGGTCGCCCATCCATAGAGGCTCGACGATAAACAACCACAAGATACCTCAAATTCTTTATTAATTATCATCACTCATAACATAATAACAAGCCACAGTGGAAAACTAAAATAAAATAGCATGATACTGGATTGAAAAAACAAGACACAAGTATGTAGACAATATCTCTCAAAGACAATAATAACCAACAACTAAAGAACGTAAGAGTTTTCTCTCAAATACCACTAAACAAATACCTCATAAGGTATAACAATATCTACTAACAACTGGATATAAAAAGGAAAATAAATATTAGCAATATGGGACTCTCTCACTACCCTTTTCTTCCAGAACATACCGATTCGACTTGTAGTGGACCCAAATAAGCTACTTCCAAATCTGGATATCAGTTGCAAAGGAAAAACAACAAAGGATGTACATGAGTGTATTAGATACAAGTAACAGTATGTGAAAATCAACATGCTTGCAAATAATGAAATGAGACAAGTAAACCCATAATGTCCAATGCTTCGTGACCGTATTACATGCTTCACAATTATTCCAAGTTCTTAACACATTTTTGATTAATCACATTTTTTATGTTTTCGGCATCACTTGCCATTCGATGGTTCTAGATCAACAACGTTTATTCGGCCGTATACCTGTTGGATCGCGACTATAGGCCATATCTCTACAAGCATGTATTACTGCGATGAGCACATATAAAATGTCCATAATCACCAAATCGACATTACCGCCCTTCAATCAGTATGTCGGTGGTCACTATTATTTTACAATTTACCATATTTATCATGAAATTCACTTTCACATTTCTTTACCATTTATTAGGCTACATTCTCATACACAATGTCCTGTATGATTTAATTAAAACATGCTAAGTGAAGTTCACATGTAACAAATAGATAAACTTTCCACATGCTTCACAATTAGATAACACGTATAAAAATTACATAAACACATAGCCATATAAGTTGAGAACATGTACTATTAAGGTATCTGACAAACTCATCGATACCAAATGAATCAAAGAGAACTATCTACTTTGGCTCCTCGTGATTGCTTGCTTCCTCACCTGAATTCACCACAGAATATCAAAGATCGACTTACCGATGGTATTTAATATAAAGAAATCATGCTTGAATCAATTAGGTTAACCTTTAATAACCCTCTAATAAAACCCAAGGTCATAGCCAATGAAATCCCATAAAGTTCCCTGTATCGGTACACATAAACCCTCAACGGACACAACTTGAACATAAATCCCTTTACACTGGTACACCAAATAACTCAACCGGTTCAACTTGAACACATTGGCCCTCTACATCGGTACAAACAACCTTTCATCCATCCAGAATCTCCTTGCATTGGTACATCACCTAACTCAACTAATTCACACACCATTAATGCTTACCCATACTTTACTTGCACCAGTATACCACAACACTCAACCGGTTGAACCTATCATCCCACTAACCTTATAGAGGCTCTTTGTACTAGTTCAGAGAACCATTCAACTAGTACACAAGCACCTAAATAGGATTCTTTTATTACTCAATGCTTGGGACGAACACTAATTCAATTTAAACTCTATTACATCAATTTTCTACAGATTATCATAGATTTATGCATCCCACAACCCCAAAAACCTAAGGGTTCATATGGATTATATCTAATCCTTTAATTCCCTCACTACTTTTAAGATTCTCATGAATCGTATAAATTCCATGAGAAGTCATCTTAAATTCCTAAAGATTTTTACACAATTAGGAAGAATGATTACGAAGATTATACTTACTTGAAGACTTCGACGAATTGATGATGATCACAACATTCCTCAAGCAACAAACAATTCCTTCTATTTATTCTCTCCCTTCTCTCCAACTTTTCCCTCAAGCCACCACAAAAGTTTAACCATCACTCTAATGAGAATTAAAGTTATATCCCTATAAGCATAATGCTAATTAAGTTTTATGGTCAAAAGACCACTTTACCCTTCATATAGCATATATGCATATCCACCATAAAGTAGTCATTCATTCTCGCTCCTTTCCTTTCTAATTTCCACAAGACATGTATTCTCCCAATTTTTTGTTAAATAGTTTTTCCATCTCAAATCCATTTTCAATTTCATCTAATCACTTTCTTTAAATAATAAATAAATTATAACAAAGGAACGAGTGTGAAAACTCATTCCTTTTAGGAAATTTCATCCTTGAAATTAAAATAAAAATTTGAAATAAACAACTGAGAATACTTTGACTTCATTGCATCCTTGACTTCCCAAGTGGCCTCCTCCACTCTATCATTTTGCCAAATGACTTTCACCCACGGAATCATCTTGGAGCGCAAAACTTGCTCCTTCCAATCAACAATCCTCAAAATCTCTTCTGAATATGATAGATCTCCACGTATCTCTATTGAATCTGCTTTAAACACATACGTAGGATCCCCAATATATTTACAGAGCATGGAGATGTGAAAGACATCATGCAACTTTGACAACTCCACTGGCAACACCAATTGATATGTCATAACTCCAACTTTTTCTATCTATTATACAAAATACAAAGTTGTCCCAATCATATTTTCAATTGTCCCAGTCATACTTTAAGTGTCACAGTCATATCTTTTCATCACATCACATCTATACACAATCTATTATACAAGATAGAATGATGTAGGCTCCATACATTTTTCATACACACTTTCATACACTTTTTTATACATATATTCTTTGCATATTTTTCATGCACATCTATTATATTTATTATACAAATTATCTTGGTGTGAGTCTCATATACTTTTTATACATTTTTATACATATATTCTTTATACATTTTTATATACATTTATCATGAGTGCCGAAGGCACGAATCAATATCGAAGGCACTACTAACATCTGAAGTTTTGTTATTCTCTTGGATATTGTGTTACGCTTTCTATTCTGTCGCCATGTGCCATCAGCACGGGCTATATCGATAACACGGATCGAGTGTCATTACTCATCATGAGTGCCGAAGGCACAAACTAGTGCCAAAAGCACGATTAATATCCGAAATTTCATCGTAGTTTTAGATATTATGTTATGCTTTCTATTCTATCGTCCCGTGCCATCGGCACGGGCTATCACTAGTCTATTATATATTACACATGGGTTTATGTCCTTGGACATTTCAGGCCCTTAGATCTGGGTCAATACACAGCTGTGATTTGTCACTTATACTAGAAGATAGAGGATTTTTATACTCTGCACATTTACAGCCATCCGATTTCATCATGGATGACTTAGATTTGGTCACACGGTTATACGCAAATGGCTAGGATGCACACAATCACATTCCTTATTCACTCTCTCTCACATCCCACATCATTAAACTAAAAATGTGATGTCTCCCACTCCTCCTCAATTTACGTCAATACAAACAACTCATCCACGACATGATTTGTGTAAATACACACTGTCCAACACACACTATCCATTCCCAATACATAGACTGCACTGCCCAAGACACACAATGCAAAGAGGAGTTGAGTTCTTCTACAATTCCAAATGAATTGTAGAGAGATACAATGCACATCCGAGGGCTAGAATTAATGCACCAAATATGATAAAATGTAAAAAACAAAACTATTTTATTCCTGCACCCTTGGATGTGCATTGTATCCTTTTACAATTCATTTGGAATTATAGGGAAGCTCATGTGGAGAGAGACCTATACTATACAAACTGATGCAAAAATCTGATACCATTACAAAATCCTCTCAACCCCTCACACGGCGACGACAATCAAACCTTCTCCTTCACCAGACACGTATGACAATGGCGATTTCCTTTCACAACGACGACGATCTCCTCATATGACGGAGGCGACATCAACAATGACCTCCTGTTAGGTGGGTCTCTCTCTCTCTCTCTCACACAGACACACACACTGGAAGACGGACGAACAGACATAAAAATGACTGGTCTCTTCTTTGAGCAGGTCCAGTCCTGAGTAGACAACGAGTGAAGAAGGGTCGCAGTTGTGAGTGGTGAACGAGAAGTTGGTATCAATGGTGATGGTGATGACATTAGAGGAGAACGACAGAATGATGGGTTGGGGAAATGTGTTCGAAGCACAATACACTTGCGTTGAAGGACGTGAACCAGACACAAAGGTATGGCATTAGAGGAGACTGCATCTTTCTTCTCATAAAATGGGTAAAAATGGATTTCTGTATTTTTGAGGTTGAGGTAAAAAAACATGATTCTTACATCAAAATATCTCTCTCCTCATGCCTCATCACCCTTTTCTTTAAATCCCTCCTGTTCCTCAACACCTTCAATGCTTACAAAATACAAACATCTTCAGCTTATTAACAGTTAGTCAAAAATCTCCACTTCCTTCAAATATCAAAATGTGATTTGATAAGTTGGTGAGCAATACTCAATTTTCTTAAAGCCGGTGAACAATCTACAATACCATTTTTTACGATTCCATTTTGGTAATCATGTCTGTTTTTTGTTAAAATCCCATTATAAAACAGGTGTTTGCTTACCACCTGTTTGATAAAACACCTAGGTGGAAAATCTGAACAACTTGCTCTGTTTTGGATATAAATCGTTATTCGTGTATTCTTTTATTATCCTTTTGTAAGATATATGTTAAATGGCTAACTGACATTTGTAAAGTCATATTCTTATATCGGTTCTGGTTTCTCACATGGTTGGTGGATATTGATAAACTATTTACAAACTTTTGATTAATTTGCGGTAAAGCTGATGTTGGCTCAAATGGGATGGATGATGCATTGTGTTCCTATAGCAAGTCAAGTGGCTGGAACATCTGTTTCAACTTCACCCCTTCCATTTAATGGCATGACCAGTCAATGTTAAGCTCTTGGCACTAACACTCGACACAGGCTCTCGAGTTGGTTGACCCATGATAGTCATTTTTCTAAAATAGCTAGAAAATTATTTCCAACATTTTCTAAGGATGGGTGCTCATCAATAAAGGTGAGTTAAAATTTTGGAAGATCCTAGAAGGGAACACGCAAAGTGCTATGGTTGGATCATGGATTTATGGAGGGATTTACTATATGGTTGTTTTTCTGTCAACGATTTGGCTAAATAAAATGGAAAAGTTGGAATGATCTAAACAATGTAATCCCTTAGTCATTAAACTTTTATATTTGTTAACGTTCTAAGAATTTCCTATTCTTAAGTATGGGTATCTACACGGAACATAGGTTAGCGATGTGGGTAGCTCACGGTTCCATTTTTATATTGAGAAATTTCATTCTTATATCCTTTTTTATTATATGGTTCCAAGAGAAATTTTGTTCTTATGTTTGTTCTTACGTCCAGTCAGTTGATTAATGTTTTAAACATTAACCAGTTCATCTAATAGTTTCATTGAATTATTAACATTTTTGGGCACTTTGTTAGCTGCTATAACTTACAACTTGAGAGAAGTTAATTTTTCACAAACAATTGAAGGAGTAAGCATCTAAACCATGCTGCAAGATATAGTCTTCCTTTTCTCTCTCTCGAACATCGGCCAAAATCACCATTGTTAGTGCAACGACCTTCAACGGCATCGACTGGAGCCGACATGTTATCTCCTTCGAACACGGGTAATATGTATTTCTAGATTTCGTACATGGATAATACGTATTTCCAAATTTTGTATATGATTAATACGTATTTCGTCTCATGCCATCGACAAGAGCTATACCGAAAATACAGATCGAGTGTCATCACTCATCATGAGTGCCGAAGGCACTCCAAAGTTCTGAAGGCACTAACACTCGAAATTTCGTCGTACCCTTAGGTATTGTGTTGTGCTTTCTATTCTGTTGTCCCGTGCCATCAACACAGGATATACCGAAAATACAGATCGAGTGTCGTCATTCATCATAAGTGCCAAAAGCATAAGTCGGTGTCAAAGGCACTACTAACACTAGAAATTTCGTCGTACCCTTAGGTATTATGTTGCACTTTCTATTATATCGCCACATGCCATCGACACGTGGTATACCAAAAATATGGATCGAGTGCCCGTCACTCATCATGAGTGCCGAAGGCACTCCAAATTGCCAAAATCAAGATTCAGTTTCGAAGGCACTATCAACACTCAAATGTTTTGTCATACTCGTACCCTTATGTATTATGTTGTGCTTTCTATTCTGTCGCCTCATGCCACCGATACGGGGTATATCGAAAACTCGGATCGAGTGCCCATCACTCATACTGACTGCCGAAGGCACTCTAATGTGCCGAAGGTACGAATCAGTGATGAAGGTACTACCAATGCCCGAAGTTTCATTGTACTCTTATATATTGTGTTGCGCTTTTGGATTGTTTAGTGCCATCGGCACAGGAAATATGCTAGTAATCTCATATGGTTCAACATACCTTGGAGCTAATTTTCCTTTTCCTTTGAACTGAATGACACCCTTCCATGGTGACATACGAATGTTTACATAGTCCCCAACCATAAACTCTAAGTCGCGTAGACGATTGTTGGCATAACTCTTTTGTTGGCTTTGAGCAATCCTCAATCTTTACCAAATAAATTTCACGCCCTCCAATGACTGTTGAATCAATCCAGGACCAAGTAATTGATTCTCCCCCACTTCACTCTAACATATGGGTGTACAACACCTTCTCCCATACAAATCCTCATATGGTGCCATACTGATAATACTTTGATAACTATTATTGTAAGCAAACTCCACCAAGGTAAATAATCATCGCAGCTTCCACTAAAATCAAACACACATCCTCGCAATGTATCCTCTAAAATATGAATGCTTCTCTCTGACTAACCATCCATTTGAGTATGAAAGCTATTCTAAACCTCAAAGAAGCTCCCAAAGGTTGTTTCAAACTATGCCAAAATCTCAAACTAAACTTCCAGTCTCTATCACTCACTATTGACACAGGAGTCCCATGCGAATGAATAATTTCATCCAGATATAACTTGGCATATCTATCTATTGTATGCGTGGTTTTTATCGGTAAAAAGCGAGGCAATTTTGTCAATACCGAAATTAAATAAAATTCCTTTCTACACCAAGGAAACACAACTACGAAATCCATAGTCACATGCTCTCATTTCCACTCACGTATTGGCAAATTATGAAGTAGACCCGTTGGTCATTGATGCTATACCTTAACCCATTGGCAAGTCAAACACTTAAACACAAATTCTGTTATATCCCTTTTCATCTCCTTCCACAAAAAATGTTCCTGAAGATTATGATATAATTTGTTTTCACCCGGATGAATAGCATATTCCAAAGTATGAGCCTCTTCCAGAATCTCATGCCTCAAATTAACATCACTAGAAACACACATTCTATTACCATATAATTCCATCACTTATAAATTTAAATTCTGAAATTTTCCCATCATTCACTTGTTGATTAATCTTCTTCAATTGCTCATCTAAATTTTAACCATCTTTAATATGATCAACAAATATAGAGTGAACCAAAAATTGTGATAACAAGACATCATTCATACCCAAATCTAACTCCACATTCAATTTTTTCACCTAACAAAAATTTTCTATCCTCTCACACTAAACACAAGATAAACTCATCATTGATTTTTGACTCAATGCATCGGACATAACATTATCCTTCCACGGATGATAATGTATAGAACAATCGTAATCTTTAACGAGTTCCATCCATATCCATTGCCTTAGGTTCAGTTCTTTTTGGGTAAATAGATATTTTAGGCTTTGATGATCTATATAAATCTCACAAGTAACCCCATATAGATAATAATTCCACTTCTTAAGCACAAACACTATTGCCACCAACTCCAAATCGTGGGTAGTGAAACTTAGCTCATTGGATTTTAATTGCCTAGAAGCATATGCAATCATCTTACCTCTCTACATCATTACACAACCCAATCCTCGCAAGGACACATCACTATATATCACCATATTATTGGTACCCTCCAAAACTGACAAAACATGCATAATCACTAACCACTCTTTCAAAGTTCAGAAACTATCCTCACATTCTTTTGATCATTCAAACCTCACATTATTTCTATTTAAATCGGTCATTGGCAAAGCAATAAAGGAAAACCCCTAAATGAACTATCGGTAATACCCGGCTAACCCTGGAATACTTCAAACATCCAACACACTAGTAGGTCTCCCAATTCACCACCGTGTCAATCTTTTTAGGATCTACACAAATACCATCTCTAGATATAACATGCCCCAAAAAATACCATACTATGCAACCAAAACTCATATTTTCGAAGTTTTCCATACAACTGTTTCTATTGCAAGATCTGAAGTACCAACCTCAAATGCTTTTTATTCTCCTCCTCACTACGAGAGTATACTCAAATATCATAATGAATACCACCACAAAATAATCCAAGTGGGTTTAAATATTTGATTCATCAAGTTCATAAAAACTGCCAAAGCATTTGGTAAGCCTATGTTGTGAGACATGCATCTCATTTTATGCATTATTTGCATTAATTAAAATTAATTAAGAGCATTTAAATTTTTTATGATAATTAAAATAATTATTCAAGCGATTAATTGTGAAATGGGTAAAATTAAAATTTCAACTAAGAGAATCGATTATATATACATGCATAAAGGAATTAAAATTTTAGTTATCAATGTGAATTTTAAATTTCGTAAAAATGAGCTCA
>NMUG010010190.1:0-11028 GCA_002855965.1 Monotropa hypopitys | reverse complement strand
AAATACCTAATGAATTCAAAAATATTTTGTAGGATATGCATCCATGATTTTAGTTAGATTTTTAAATACCAAAATCAAAGTTAACTTTTATGAAAAACTTCCTTAAGTAATTTTTGAATTTAGTATTTATTAGTTTGACTTGTTTTGTAGGAATTATTTCCTTTGAATGTTTGATTGATTCTTTTAGAATCATTCATATACCCTTTACGAAAAACTTCACCGTTTTTCATTTTTGTATCAATTTGAGATGTGTTCTTAATTTGATTATTTTTACGCATTTTACAACATTTGATTTTCATAGCATGATTGCATTGCCTATCTACTATTGAGGCCAAGGAAACTTGGAGCCAATACAGATTTGGAGATCGGGCAGCTAGCTCGTGGATTGCAATAGGTCAGAATAAGGAGTTCGGGAGAACTAGTCAGCAGTGTAGGAATTAGGGTTTCAGGGTTATTCGCCTTCTGTCTGTATCTGTTGAACCTTATTTGGTAATTGCAATAATATAGTAGACTAGGACCCGTGGTTATTTGGTTTAGGGTTATTTTGACCCTAAATATTTTCCACGTAAATCTGTGTCTCTCTCTATATCCTCTTTACCTCCTTTTGTGTGTTTGGATAATGCAATCAACTTAAAACAAATTTTTATTTGAAAAGGGATTGAATTTTTAATAACTTACCTATTCATCCCCCCTCTAGGTTAGTTTAGACTTCCGCTGTAATTTCAATTGGTATGAGAGCCAAGTTGCTCACTTTCTAGGGACTTCACCGTCCGAGTCTGATTACTAACCATGAGTTCGAACGCACATAGAGAGGGAGCCTCGAATTCGAGACCTCCGTATTTTGATGGGAATGACTACGCATATTAGAAAGCTCGTATGAGCACACATCTTAGTTCCTTAGGCGTCAGAGTTTGGAGGTCGATTTAGTATGGTTACGAACCACCTTGTGTAGAAGATGCTGTCACAAGACTTTCCCGGGCTAAACTTGATTCTGAGTGGAGTAGCGGGGATAACAAAAGTTTTGAAGCCAACTCTAAAATATTAAGAGCCATTTATGGTGCCCTGAGAAAAATAGAGTTCAGTCGTATTTCCTTTTGCGCTACTACAAAAGAAGCTTGGGAAGTACTACATATCACTCATGAGGGGACTAAAATAGTTAAAACCTCAAAGATTCAAATGTTCACGACCTGATTTGAAGAACTCCGAATGAATGAGGATGAGTCGTTTGATTCTTTTATTACCAAATTGAGTGACATTATTAACTCTTTCCATGCTCTTGGCGAACCAGTTTCAAATCTTAAAATTTGTAGAAAAGTCTTGAGGTCACTTCCTGAGAGATTTAGATCTAAGGTGGTCGCTAGCGAATAACGACCAGAAGTGGATGAAATGTTATTTGAAGAATTGGTAGGAAAACTACAAACCTTTGAATTAAATCATCTGACCAAAAAATCCTCCTCTAAATCAAACAAAGGCATTGCCTTTAAATCTTCACAAGTGGAGGTGTCTGAGACCAGTGACACTAACGAGAAAATGAGCGAGGAGGAGCTTGCCTTCTTTGCTAAAAAATTTAAAAAGTTTTCAAATCTCAAAAATTCAAGTCATTTGGTAAGACCTTTACTCCGAAAAATTCTGACAATAAAAACCAAAGTGACTCAAATGACAAAAAACTTAAATTTGACAAAGGAAAGAAATCTCAGGGTGTTCAATGTCGTGAGTGTCATGGTTTTGGGCATTACCAGAATGAATGCGCAAATTTAAAACGTAAGAATAAAAAGGTATTCAAGGTTATTTGGGATGATTCTAGTGAGGATGATAAGGATAACTCCAGTTCTAAATCTGAATCCCAAAACTTCACTGCCTTAACTGCCCATACAGAAACTCACGTCAAATCATCTTCTCTTACCTCTATGGACTCTTCGAGCAATCATGATGAAAATGAAGAAAAGGATGATATTGAGTCAATACACGAGTCTTATGATCTTCTGTACAAAGAGTGCTATAAAATGAAGAAAAAGAAGATTGAGCTCGTGGCTCAAATTAAAAAGAAAGATGAGGACTTGACATCTCTTAGGGTAGACTTAGAGTCAAAAAATATAGAATTAGATGATGTCAAGAGGAAGAATGAGCTTTTAAATGATAAATTTATAGTGTGTGATGATAAACGAAAAGAGGCCTTAGATAAACTTAGTGCATACTTATCTAAGATAGAAGACCTGGAAAAATATCTTCTTGAGTCAAATGAGATGATTAAAAAAGTAAATGTACTGAACATATATCTCAGTTGACTCCAATTTTCAGGAAAAGAAGTGGCATGAGTTTTCTTGACAATCTACCGAGTGAGCCTCACTCAAACAAAAATAAATCAAATGAAATTGTATTGCTTAAAGGAGAGTCGAGTATACCTGTTCGATCCATTTTGAAATAAAATAATCTCAAAAACAAAATAATTTCTAAAAGAGTGTTTGTGTGTCACCACTCCGGTGGACGTGGTCACATTCGACCATTTTTCTACAAGCTGCAAAATAATATACAAATCAAGAAAGGTCGACCCACTTTGGGAAGACCATTAAAGGTTGATATGTGCCACCTCTCAATAATAAGGTGACGATTTATGAAAACGTCAATGACTTTGAAAAACAGGCTACGTACTTTTTTTGATAAAGTTAAGAAATTATTGATTTTTGCCCAAGATATGCAAGAAATAATGAAGGATCGAAAAATCTAGAAACCTAGGGCTTCACAGTGCCTTGTAGCACACACTGCATATAATGCTCATCATTCATCATCTTGGTATCTTGACAGTGGCTGCTCTAGGCATATGAGTGGCGATAAAACACTTTTTGTATCCTTGGAAGACTATGCCCCAAGCCTTGTCACATTTGGTGATGGTAATAAAGGCAAAATTATGGGCAAGGGCACAGTTTCTATTCCCGGCTTTTCAGCACTAGCTGATGTTTTGTACGTAGAAGGACTTAAAGCCAATCTTCTAAGCATTGGACAATTCTATGATGATCAATTTGAAGTGAAATTCTCAAAAGATTATTGCTCTATCTATGATTCTACTGGTGAGTGCATAGTGAAGGGATCGAGATCGGTTAATAACTATTATTGTGTTGAAATGATCCCATCTACTGTATATCATCATATACTTTTAGATGATATTGAACTGTGGTACCAACGATTGGGCCACGTGAATTTCACAGAGCTTCATCGAATCACGAAAAATGAAGTTGTAAGGTGCGTTCCTAAATTGGCCAATGGCCAAGGTCTTATTTGTGGCGGATGCATGAAAGGAAAACAAATAAAAAGCCCACACAAAAAGACCAACATTATCGCTACAACTAAATGCTTAGAATTGCTTCATATAGATTTAATGGGTCCCTCTCGTACAGAGAGTTTAGGAGGAAAATGTTACATTTTGGTCATAGTAGATGACTTTTCAAGATTCTCTTGGGTTGGATATTTAAGAGAAAAGTCAGATGCTTATGACTATTTTAAGTCTATCTATCTTCGGTTATAAAATAAAAAAGGCTTAAATATTACGCGAGTCTGAAGCGATAGAGGAAGAGAATTCAAAAATGCTAACATAGAATGCTTCTGTGATAAACGAGACATAAAACATGAATTCTCTGCTCCTCGCACTCCCCAGCAAAATGGGGTTGTAGAATGGAAAAATAGAACCCTTCAGGAGATGGCTAGGGTTTTACTTCACTCAAAAAATATTTCCAGAAACTTATGGATAGAGGCCATAAACACTACTTGCTACACTAGCAATAGAGTGTATGTAAGGCCTGGAACTTCAATGATTCTGTATAAAATTTGGAATGGAAAAAGGCCTTCAGTAAAATACTTCAAAATCTTTGTTTGCAAATGCTACATTCTGAGAAATGATGAATTTCTTGGAAAATTCGACAGTAAGAGCGATGAAGGTATTTTCTGGGATATTCCACTACTAGTCGTGCTTATCGTGTTTACAATCTTAGGACTTCTACCTTAGTGGAGTCTACAAATGTAGTGGTAATTACATTTTTTAAGATTGAAAATTGGGACATTTTTTAAGATAGTTCCTCTAGTGATAATTATGTTGAGGGAGAGTTTACGACATCTCCAAAAAATGAAGACCCTCTCACTATTTCAGGGGGAGAATCTCTTGATGATGAGGAGACTGTAGAAGTCGAATCACTGATAACATTTCATGATCTGGACAGTGCATCTTCACCTTCAAGCAGTGAATGATTAAAGGAGTTGTTGCAGCAGAAGGAGATAGGATAGATCAAGCTTATTTATAAACACCAGAGCTAGAACTTTATTGTTAACTGGTAAAGCTTGAATGCTTTACCAGCAGGTATAGAGGAAGAAGTACACGACTCTCAAAACAGCAAGAAGGAAGAACAATACTAAACTTAATGTATTGAGAGAAATCAAGAAGTTACATTTCATATAGAGATAGCCTCTATTTATAGGCAGCTGTGGCTAACTGAATTAGTTAGGCCACGCTCCTTTGAACCTACTTTATTACATCTCTACCACTAGAGTAGGACAAGCGGCTAATAACAGAAATAACAAACTAATGCTGATCTGGACAATCAGTTGAAACATCCTCCTGAAGCTTGAGTTGAGCATTGAGGCAGACACTTGATCTTCCGGTAGAATGAGCCTGATCTTCCGGAAGATCATATTAAATGAATGAGTTTAACCTGTGATGTTCCGGAAGATGGAACCTGATGTTCCGGAAGATTGTGAACATTTTCCCACTGTTTTAAGCAAATCTTTGATTCCTTTAACAATCACCAATTAGTGAGCCTTCCGTAGACCCCGAATTGGGCGAGCATGAATTATCTAGAACTATTTGGGAACCGTCGTCTAGAATGAAGAAGTATCACCCTTCAGAGCAAGTAATTAGTGAAATTACTGAAGGAGTTAGGACTCGGAGTAGACGAAACAATGAAATAAATTTTGTGTGTTACACTTCCACCTTTGAACCTAAAAAGGTGAAAGAGGCCCTCACTGACGAGCATTGGATTGCTGCAATGCAAGATGAATTGCAACAATTCACTAGAAATGACGTGTGGTATTTAGTCCCACGTCCATCCCATATCAATGTCATTGGCACAAAGTGGATCTTCAAAAATAAAAAGGATATCGATGGGATTGTGGTCAGAAATAAAGCTCGTCTTGTGGCTCATGGCTACTCACAAATTGAAGGCTTAGACTATGATGAGACGTTTTCTCCTGTGGCTTGGGTTGAGTCAATTAGGCTACTATTCGGGATCGCCGTGCACTTCGAATTTAAACTATTTCAAATGGATGTGAAAAGTGCATTCTTAAATGGCGACCTACAAGAAGAGATATATGTAGAACAACCAAAAGGCTTCATTGATCCTCAATTTCCAAATCATGTATACCGTCTTTGAAAAGCCTTGTATGGTTTAAAACAAGCTCCCCGAGCCTGGTATGATTTCTTAAATGATCATTTGTTAAATAACGACTTTGTTCGAAGGGGAGTAGACCGGACACTGTTCTTAAGGAAAACTAAAAAAGACATACTTATTGCTCAAATATATGTCGATAATATCGTGTTCGGATCTATATGTGAGTCATACTCTCGTCAATTTGGTGCACAAATGGCACATGAAGTTCAGATGAGCTTAATGGGAGAGTTGACTTACTTCTTAGGCTTTCAAGTTAAACAAGAAGATGACAGTATATTTCTCTCTCAATCCACGTATGCATGTGAATTGGTTAAGAAATTTGGATTAAATGATGCTAAATCTGCTCGTACTCCTATGACTACTACTCTAAAAATGTCTTGGGACTTGGAAGGAGTTAGCATTGATCCTACCTATTATTGTAGTATGATAGGCAGTCTTCTCTATCTTACATCTAGTCGTCCTGATATTGCATATAGCATTGGAGTATGTGCTAGATATCAATCTGACCCTAAAGAATCACATGTCTCTGCGGTCAAAAGAATCATACGATATGTCAAAGGGACTATTTCTTTGGGTTTGTTCTACCCTCATGGAATACTAGTTGACTTAGCTGCTTTTTTGGATGCCGATTGGGCTGGATGTATAAATAATCGAAAAAGTACATCCGGGGGTTGCTTTTATTTAAGTAATTGCATTGTGTCGTGGCATAGCAAAAAACAAAATTGCATGTCATTATCAACTGCAGAGGCCGAATATATTGCTGCAGGTAGTTGTTGCACCCAGTTACTATGGATGCGACAAATGCTTGCTGATTATGGCATAACGCAGAATGTGATGACCATATTTTGTGATAATACAAGTGCCATTAATATTTATAAGAATCCGGTTCAACATTCTCGAACTAAACATATCGATATCTGACACCATTTCATTCATGATTTGGTCGAAGATGGCATTATTTCTCTTGAATTTATCCCGACACAAGAACAAAAAGCGGACATATTGACTAAACCCCTCGATGCACTTCGTTTCGAATACTTAAGAAAGTCCATCGACTTGATCTTTATCGAGTCAAAAGCCTGATTTTTATTGACAGTCAATTTTTTATTTTAATTTTATTTTTGCTATTTTGAGTCATAAGTAGTGTAAAATATATATTTCTGCTGAATATTCTGATGGACATAGTCACTGACACTTCGCTCACGCGATTTGCTCACACTGATCCTGACTGGGTCCTAAGTTGAAATATATATATTTTTATATTTTTCTTGTGTCTAGAATAGATTTTATTTGATTTAATCAATTTAAATCGTTAGTTTTGTGACATTCTAAGATAAACAGACGCCTAAGAGGCCTCGCGCACCGATCAGCGCCATGCACAGCATAGCGCCACGGGCATCGCCAGCGCCACGGCACCACGACACGCCGAGTCATATATAACCGAAAATGCGAAAATCAGTCATTCCTCTCTATTTCACTCTCTCTCTAGGGCAACAATTCCAAAATCCTCTTAAAGATTTCATTTTTGTTGGTAAGTTCTTCACTCTATCTTTATTTCATCGATATTCTATTATATCTTTGCTATCATGTCTGGACCATCATCTAATCCAAGGGGTTGGAAATGACCCTCTGATACACGACTTTGCTATCAATCTTTTTCGTCTTCACAGGCAAAAGAGATGAATGATTTGTTTATGAGAAAAGGTTTAAAATTAGTAGAATGCAATGTCGTAGTTTCTGATTTTGCATCGGTTGGTCTTACGGACCAATTCGCACTTAGAGGTTAGTTGGGAGCATGCTCTGGTCATGAGTACGGATTACCCATTATGGTGGCTGAGTTTTTAGCCAACCAGAGTGCAGTCAATACAGACATTCAGTCATTTTATTCAGTAGTTCGAGGTGTTAGAGTCACTTTTTCAGTAGAATTTCTATGAACACTTCTCAATTTGCCTGTAGTCAAAAATCCCCAATGCCCATTACCCATTCAGTATACTCCTACTCTTGCTAATATCGTCAATAAAGTAACGGATGATATTGGCAACTCTTGCATTCTTATAGTCCACAGTCATCTATCTCTTCATTATCGTCTACTGAATATAATTGTTTGCTCCCTCATTAACCCGACTGATCATATCCATGGCATCCCTACTCCGAGAGTTGAGTTATTATATGGTATAGGCAGAGGTTTCTCTTTTAATCTTGCTTCGAGAATGTGGTGGACCATTTACAACTATTCCACACATCCTCACGCCATAGCTGGTGTCCCATTCCTGTCTAGTATCACTCGTTTTCTGTAGTCTTATCATGTTCCTACCATTTCGGATGAGCCTCGCTCATACCCGAAAAGGGATATTTCACCATAGCATGATTGCATTGCCTATCTACTATTGAGGCCAAGGAAACTTGGAGCCGATGCGGATTCATAGATCGAGCAGTTAGCTCGTGGATTGCAATAGGCCAGAATAAGGAGTTCGGGAGAACTAGTCAGCAGTGTAAGAATTAGGGTTTCAGGGTTATTCGCCTTCTATCTGTACCTATTGAACCTTATTTAGTAATTGCAATAATATAGTAGACTAGGGTCCATGGTTTTTTGGTTTAGGGTTATTTTGACCCTAAATCTTTTTCCACGTAAATCTATGTCTCTCTCCATATCCTCTTTACCTCTTTCTGTGTGTTTTGATAATGCAATCAACTTAAAATAAATTTTTACTTGAAAAGGGATCAAATTTTTAATAACTTACCTATTCACCCCCTCTAGGTTAGTTTAGACTTCCGCTGTAATTTCAAGAAGAACAACTGAAACTGAAATATTGTATCTATACTACCCTGTACAAGAAGCCACTGTAACTGAGGTGGCTGAGTTCAATAAAAACCACCAGCTGACTCCAACTTCAAACCACCAAGTCTGTCTAGCCCTTTAGCACAGACTAGAAAAAGGAAAAGAAAGAGGGTCTGAGCAAATAATAGCTCAGTGAGAAAAACCCCTAACTACTACCAAGCATGCATATGCGGTGCGTGCATACATGTCCATAAGTAAACATACAAGAATAGTAAAGAAACTAAAGTGCACGTAGTGTAAACCTAACTCAAGGCAACAGCGACATAGGCATATCGTCAACATGGTGTGTCTAACCAAAACTGTAAACTCAAGTGAGTACGAAGGGTACACCATCCCAAGTCCAGCCGAAGCAACCTCTAATCTCAACTCAACCAACCTTACTACTAAGATACAACAACTCTAAGGATCTATTAAGGATCCCATACCAACACCGTGTCATGATATCTAACCATAACACACACTTTAAAGCCACGCCAACTATCGCTATCATCACATTTGGATTCGTACACAACCTAGGATGTTTGAGACATTTATTACCTTTTTTCGTCTTTCTATTCATTGATACAAGAGATCACAAGCCAAGGGTCTACATCTAAGTGAGTTCTCCATTCCTTTTTTCTTCATAAGATTGTTCCAAGGGACTACTAGACAAGAGTCCACACATACGTACATAAAGTGCTTATTTCACATTATTCAAGTATAAAGACATGTTCACGTTTTCATTCTTTATTATACATAAGATATCGTACCAGAATCCTATCCAAGGTATTCTATTTTATAGAGTATTGCTGGAATCCTAACCAAGGTATTCCATTAGTATATTTATTTGTGACGCTAATAGGACAAGGTTGGAATAGCGGATCGTCAACCCACTAACCAATCCGATCCGGTCTTCCCCAAGTAATATTGGGAGGGCTCTCGTTACCACCATTGTGCACAATGTCGCGGATGGAGCGTCCATCCTAGGAGTCCTAACCAAGGTACCCCAAATCAAGTATACATAACCCCTATCATCATCATCGCATCTGAGAATCCTTAGACAAGGTTGCTTCCCATAATATAGTCATTGATACCCGAGAATCCCTAGCCAAGGTTGCTTCTCATTTGGGCTCAATAATTTATTTCATGTGAGTCGTTATTCCAATTTACCAAGATTCATGATTTGACGATCCGCAACATAACCAATGTGTGACCCAAGATTTGATTTGGGTATATTATACTTAGTTCATATTTCTGTGTTTTGCCATTATTACCGAGCCTAGTCAAGGCCATTTATCCAAATTCCTTTTTAAGTGATAGGTTCAAGATTTGGTGCGAATATCCCTTGTGAGACACATCTGCATATTTGATGTTCATTTATCACATTGAACCTCTTATGTAAATTTCTTCAATGACTAACTCCACCTTGGTAAATCCAAGTGAGACAAACAAGTCCAATAATACTATTTGTTGTACATGCATACAAGATGTTCAACTTTATTACCACATTTATCGAGGGCATTTTACCGACTCTTTAGTGTTCATCTATAACTCAAGGACTTTACGATAATTATACAGACTCAACGCAACCTATAATGTAACTGAACGAGTCCTATAATGGTCCAACGATGTCAACTCTTCTAAGACACGACCCAAGACTAACGTGGGCAATTAATCGAATATTTGTACACTTAAACCTCTAGCGACATCATATCAAACAACTAGTGGGCCCAAGATCACCGCTTAATTCCAACATAAGATCTAATAACGAACGGACCCAAGATCACTACTTAATTCCAATAAATACAGAAATCCTACGTACACACATATACTTAATAGGAGTTACAGATTTTACCCACCGGCAACCCATCTTCGCAGCCAACAAAGCAACACAGATAGACATCCATTGCCGCCACAATCAACCCTGCATGTACAGCCAGGTATAACTAAATACATGCTCGCAGATATACAAACCCGTACATATAAATCAAATGAAATGCGTATACCTCGTGGAGTCGATTCAAGAGTCGTCGATGTGAACCACCAATGACCGCCTGAATCTGTTGTCACCGCCGCACCACACTGCAACTAGAATCCACCACAACACAACCACAAAACCACCAAAACAGCCACCACCCCACTGCGATATCCTCATCTCGCCGCGCAGTGCCACCACACCACCAACCCCTTGATGAATAGCCAGTTCAGAGCTTATGGACTAAACTTTCTGCATAGACCCAATGAGATGCCAGCAAGAACAATATAGGTACCAAACCACCAGCCCACCTGCCACGCTACCACGCCCGGACTTCCACTAGCCACCACCATCCCGTGCCAACCACCAGCACTGTTGCCTCCTCTTGCACCTCTGCCGTCATGACCCATTCCAATCATGGGATGAGTCCATGACCAGCCAATGATAAAGCTCGCAAAGGCCTAAGATAAAATGTTTGAGGGATTTTATCATAATAAAATAAATGCGGAAGCGTGTGAACAATACCAGAGCAGTGCATAAATATTCTGTTCTCTCATCATTTATTGATTACATCATCATAGGCCCAAAAGTGACTTTTACATCAAAAGTACAAAATACCCTCAATAAATGAAAAAGTTAGATCTAACAAGCCAATCCTCCTCATGACCTGAAATGGTTTTGTAAAAACGCATAAGCTTAGAGTGAATCAATATATAACAAATTACAAATTTCATGGATTAAACAATATTTTAATCATAAGGCAGTTGTTTTTGTCATGTCATATGGCTCAAGGCCTAAAGTTT
>NMUG010010189.1:0-11032 GCA_002855965.1 Monotropa hypopitys | reverse complement strand
TTACCCACAACCATCCACATTTCCATGCAAGGGCGGACAAGACACAGCCACAACATCCTAACGCAAGGATATTCAAACAATGGCGACAAACCCCATTTTCCCAACCGTGGAAGTAAACATCAACCACACACACTCAACCAAGAAGGTCATCTATTCACAAATGACTCACCAAGAGAACCTCGAGGACAACCATGCCATTCAAACAACCAACAAACCATAACTTCACTCTACCAAGATTTCCCAAGTCATAACACAATCAATATCCCAATACTCATCCATCTTCCCAAATTACGTTCACCTAAGTCAATTTCTCGCCCAAGGGTAATCATCACCACAAAACCTCTTCGTACTCTACACAAGACCTACACAAGTCTCACTCGTTCTCGTAGGAACCCAATCAAGACTCGACGCGACTCAAATCCATCAAAAACCACTCACAAACTCACTAAGGCATTTTATCGAACACTTAGTATGCACAAAGGATTTTAGAGTCTACTACCCACGAATGTTCCTACAAACTTCCAAATCATCTCAAACCAATGAATTGCCCACGATTCCCCAAACCGATACTCAACAAGTGATTCACAAATTTGACTACGCAACACGAGGGTAGGGGAAAATCGAACAACAAGTAATCGAATGATTAAACGACGACGAGGGAATCTAGAACAAATACAATCTATGCACACAAGGTAGAATTTAAGAGTTACCCACATTGATTGTAGGAATCTCCTTGTCGGAATGTCGCCGGAGAAATCGTCGGAAAAGTCGCCGCGAACCTATATACGTCAAAATGATCGCAACGATGAGTACTAGAACGTTTACTAAAGGCACGAATCAAGAATCACAACTTTAGAAAACGACTTATCAAACATCTTGACGAACGACGAGAAAACTTACGTTGCCGGAGAGCCCTCAATGCGGTGAACAACGTTTCTTCCCCGCCAAACTTGATCCGGGCTCAATTGCCCCTTTGATTTGAGGAGAGAAGTGAGAGGGAGAGAAGAGGGAGGTAGAGAGAGAGGAAGATCTGGAAATTGGGGGTTTGGAATGCCCAAAATCGTCCCAACTCGGTATAAATAGGACCCCACCTGAAAAGACAAGATTACCCTTAGTGATTGTCTGCCAGACAGCAGTTGCACCGGTGCACCAAAAACCTGCATCGGTGCAACCCCTTTGAACTTGCGAAAATTATACAGCCTGCACCGGTGCACCTGGGACCTGCACCGGTGCACCAAGAAGAAAATCTGATCCGAGGGTATTTGCATCGATGGTGCACCGATGCACCTATGCCCTGCACCGATGTAGCATAGGACTGCACCGATGCACCTGTTGTTCCAACCGAACAGGGCCTTGGTGCATTGGTCTTGCACCGATGCAAGACCAAAACCAACCCTGCACCGATGCAAGAGAAGCTGCACCGATGCAGCACTCTTCCAAACTGAAGAAATTGATGTTTTGGAGGTTTTAGGCCATCCCACAAGCCCAAACTCGATCCCAATGAATCCGAATAACTCCAACGAGACTTCCAAGTGATACGACAATAGTGGAAATGAAAACTAAAATTTGCGGAGTGTTACACTCCGACTCAGGCATTGTTCTGGTTTCCCCAAGGGGGGTTTACCCATGAAAATTCCCTATCCATTGAGTATCTGGCCTCCAACAATGAAGCAGAATATGAGGCCTTGATCTCCGGACTCCATCTCGCCGTCAATATTGGGGTTGAGGATATCTACGTCTTTAGCGACTCTCAGCTGGTCGTCAACCAATTGACTGGGGAATATGGCGCTCGGGATGACAGAATGTGCAAGTACCTCGGCTCCACCATTGAAGAAATGAAGAAGTTAAAGACGTTCCGGATTGAGCAGATCTCAAGAGAGCACAACTCCCATGCAGATGCTTTAGCTAAGTTGGCTTCCACCTATGCTCCCTCCGTCCAGTGGTCAATCTCCTTCGGCATCATTTCACGGCCAAGTTATGAGCCTTCGGTCAAAGAGGTAAATAGTATATAAAGTTGTCCCAACTGGATGGATGAACTTCTAGTCTTCCTCAAATCAGATACACTGTCGGAGGATCGTCGAGAGGCCCATCACATCCGTTGTAAGGTGGCAAACTTTTGGCTGTCTCCAACAGAGGGCCTCTACCGACGGTCCAGGACCGGCCCATATCTGCTAAGCGTTCACCCAGCTCAGGTCCCAGGAATTCTTGAAGACCTGCATTCCGGAAGTGGGGGATGCCACTCTAGTGGGCGGTCCCTAGTCCACCGAGATATCACTCAGGGGTACTAGTGGCCAAAAATGCACAAGGATGCTGAAGACTACGTCCGGACATGCCACAAGTGCCAGTTATTTGCTCCAGAAAATCCATTGTCCGGACGAAGACCTACAGCCAGTGACCATTCCTTAGTCGTTCGCCCAATGGGACATCGACATCGTCGGCAAGCTCCCAACTACTCCGGGCTGTTTTAAATTCCTCATCACGGCAACAGACTACTTCACCAAATGGGTTGAGGCTGAACCCCTCATCACTATCACAGCTGTCGACGTCAAACGCTTCATTTGGAAAAACGTCATCTCCAGATTCGGCGTGCCTTATGCCATAGTGTCGGACAACGGTACCCAATTCATTGGCGACCTTGGCTCCAACATATATGGCAAGCTCGGCATCAGATTCTTCAACTACACCCCCTACTATCCCCAATACAATAGCCAAGCCAAAGCATCTAATAAGACGATGGTCTCAAGAGAAGGCTGGAGTCGAAGAAGGGGAAATGGGAGGAAGAGCTCTCACATATACTCTAGGCCTACCGGACCACTCCACGTCGGTCAACCGGTCAGACATTGTACTCTATGGCCTTCGTCGTGGAGGCTGTCATCCCAATACAGGCTGGGTTCCCAACTATTCGGACGCAACACTTTGATCAACCGACAAACGATTTAACCCTAGCTGCCGGCCTGGATCTCGTAGAGGGAAAAAGAGAGTCCATTAGGATCAGACTGGCCTCCTATCAACAAGAGGTAGCCAGGGGCTTCAACAAAAATGTTCGTGTTCGGATATTCAAGCCGGACGAGCTAGTGCTCCGGAAGGTGGTCCTGAAAAGCAAGAATCAGAAGCTCGTGCCCAATTGGGAGGGTCCGTTCAGAGCCACCAAAGTTGTCGGCAAAGGAGCCTACAACCTAGAAGAAATGTATGGCACGCATATCGGCAAACCATAGAACACCCTAAACCTTAGAAAATACTACCATTATCTTGTGTTGGAAATATCAGATTTTTAATAAAATTCAGTTTTTTAAATCTGGTCTGGTGCATTCCATCAGTCGGCAGTCCCATTTCTCTAGTCGGTTCCCACCCCTTGGCCGAGCCTCCGGTAGTCCTCTGCTAGGCTTCTGTTGGTTAAGGATCCTTCCTTGGTCAAGCCTTCAGCAATCGCCTGCACCAGGCCCCGACCAAGGGAGGATTTTCGCCACAATGGTCGAGCCTCCGGCTATCATCCGTCAGGCTTCTGTCGGTCCTGGCATAATACCCTCATGGATTCGCCCCTTGACCGTGCCTTCAGAAGTCGTCTGCACCGGCCTCTGGTCAAGGATTTTCGCCACAATGACCGAGCCTCCGTCGGTCATCCGCCAAGCTTCTGTTGGTCCTGGCATAATACCCTCATGGATTCGCCCATTGACCGTGCCTTCAGCAGTCGCCTGCACCAGCCTCCGGTCAAGGATTTTCGCCACAATGGCCGAGCCTCTGGCGGTCGTCTTCCAGGCTTCTGTAGGTCCTGGCATAATACCCTCATGGGTTCGTCCTCATTGGCTAAGCCACCGGCAGTCATGTGCCAAGGCTTCTGTTGGCTAGGACAACAATTGGTAATCAAGCCACCAGCAGTCATCTGCCAAGGCTTCTGTTGGTCCCGCTAAGGCCAAGATATTGTTAGTCATCTGCCAAGGCTTCCATTGGTCTCAACCTACCAGATAAGGCCCTCTGGAAGATATTAAGGGATCTGGTAAACCCCTCAATATGACCGTAGATTATCACTTGCACAGAATATAGCAGCAAGTACATAAACACAAAAAAGCATTCATTATAAAAGGAGTCGTCCTCACCACATTACAAAACATATTCATTTTTTAAAAACAAAAGAAGACAGAGGACAACAAGGGGAGACATCATTCTTCTGCCGGAGGGTCTTCTATGGCGGGGTGATCTTCTTTATCATCATCATCTTCCTCTAGAAAAGTGTCCTCAATCGGTAGCAGCGACACCTCCAACTTCTCGATGTAACGCCAGGCAGCATGATTGTCACGCCTCGGATTTTCAAACCATTTTTTAAATGAAATAAAAGAATGATTATAAATGAAACCACATTAATCAAATCACATCACAAGGGCCGTGAATAGTAAAATCACTTCTTTATAAATCTTTTAAGATTGGAACTTACTTGGAATTGAAGTACGTACAATACCTTTACATAAAAACTTTCTCGCATGAAAGATATTACAACTCTTCAAATTAAAAGGGGATGCCTGTAGGCTACAAGTGGGAAATGAGGGAAAAATTATTACAATGATCCAAAACGAAATACACAAGAATGCTCCTCACCAAAAGAAAGCAAAGCAAGCCCAAGCCAACTCCCACCGCAAGCTACCAATTAATGCAAACCTATATAAAACTGTAAAAAGAAGGTTGAGTCATAAAGACCCAGCAAATATGCACCTATCAAGTGAAAATGCAATTATGGTGACATGTGCAAGTGGTGTGAATCCCTATGATGCAATCCCAAGCATGCCAACAATCTCAAAATTTCAAACACCACTACCAAACCACTGACCAAGCCAAGATGCATAGGTCTAACCAAGATTTTTGCCAATACAAGTATACCAAGGGATAACCCAACTATGAGATCTTGCTCAAGACCATCAACATCACAAGTCAAACACCTTTTCTTTACCAAGTACCCTTATCCACACAACTAGACAATACAAGCTAGTACACACCGCAAGGTCTAAGGATCTCAACCACAACCGCAACGACATGGTAAACTATCACTTTATCTAGGGAGGACACTCCCAAGAACACAAATCATCTCTAGTGGCACTACTACCAACTATCGCACACAAGCCACATGCCGTATCCAAAACCAAGAGCTAATTCCACGACTTAGCCAAATGTCCACTACTAGCTAATTCTACGGCTTAGGCAAACGTCCATTACTAGCTAATTCCACGACTTAGATTCTTTCCACCCAATTCACCAACCACATTGGATAACACATATCCTTATCGATCCTCTATATATATCTATATAGGTACACAATGGTGAATTGATTTATCTTGTTTGATTAGTTTGTTCGATTCCCGGCTTAACACAACTTTGAAATTAAGTCACACGAGTATCGGTCGCCTCACTAAATAAGGACCGGCTTACCCCAAACGCGGACTATCATTTAAAAAGGGTCACATGAGTATCGAAATGTCCCACGAGAAAGGATCGGTCTACCCCAAACATGGACAGTCACTTTGAAAACCAATTTGGAAAACAATTAAGCCCGGGATCGATTTACAGTCTCCTTGACAAGTTCAAGGGTCGACTTACTCACGAAGTGCCACGAGGAATGCACCAATACACGAGGTGCCACGAGGAATGCACCCACTCACGAAGTGCCACGAGGGATGCACTGTCACACGAGGTGTCACGAGGAATGCACCGAAATATGAGGTGTCACGAGGAATACACCAACTCACAAAGTACCACGAGGGATGCACAAGTTACAACATTCAAAGACCACATCATTTGGTCACTAAGTCATCGAGTCTACAAGTTTCTTGTTGATTTTAGTTGGTTGTTTAGTATAGGTGAATTGAGTATGTTTCAAGTACGAGTCGAAGGAGATGAATTCTCCATCAAGGGCAACAAATTTACCTACGAGGGACAAGTTCCCAAATCGAGGGTGACGAATTCACCTAATCATTTCTACCACATATACTGATAGCCTAGGAACGAGTTCCCTAGTCTAGTGTGACGAATTCACACATGGATACCCAATTCTCTTCACCAAGACATTTCACCAAACACCTGTTGTGCACAAGTGCACACAAGGGTCCTAATCATCAAGGACACCTAATCCATAATCCAATTCAATAACCAAAAGCTCAAGGCCACACACAAGGGCCTAAGTAAGATCTAGTCATCTCACAAACCATGGGCCTAACTCATTGTCCAAGAATCGAGGGCCACACACAAGGCCCGAGGTAATACCTCCCAATCTATCCAAGACCACACACAAAGGCCTAACCAAGATTCGACAATCCTAGGAAACTATGAATTATACACGTAAGCCACTCGGGCATTCTATCAAACACCTAGCGGGCACAAGATCATCGCTCAATTCCACTAAGTTACACCCTAGGACAAAACCCCCAATTTCCGTCAAACTCTACAATTTCCCAATACGAGTCCTAAGCACAAATTGACTATCACATATCCTCAAAATCACAATGACTACTCCAATCCAATGCAAGGATGAGTCCAATTTCAATTTGTCAAACATGTCAATTTTCATAATTTCTAAAAACATGGTTTTTAATGAAAACCTTTGATTTAAATCTTATAAATCAAATTAATGGCCTAACATAACCACATAGACACGAGTTGGGAGCATATTTACCTCAAGCTCCAACAATGGCGGAAACCCTAGGTGAGGGTGTCTTAACACCAACACAAACTATGCACATCAATGGAAAGAAAATGTTAAGGAGAATCAAAGTCTCCAAAGAACCAACACAAGAAAACCACATTTCAAGAATGACTTAGCCGAAAATTTGAAGGGATGACTTTGATACCTAGGTTACCAGAAAGCTCTTGCCGCGGGGAGTAACCTTCCTCCTTGCTAAAACTCTAATGGAGACGTGGAGGGCCTTCAAATGGTAGAGAGAAGGGAGAGAAGAGTTTTAATGAAGGTAGAGAGAGAAAGCTAGGGCAACAAATGGAGAAGACAACCCCAAAATTGTGCAAAGCATCACATATATAGCCCCTACTTGAAATGACAAGATTTTCCCTCATTAAAACATTGAAACAGGATTTTTACACTTGGCGACCGGTCGACAAGAAAAGCCCGACCGGTCGATGCTCATACGAATACTCCACTGCCTTGCCGCGACTGGTCGATGGAGTACATGTGTACCGGTCGACAAGCTTTAAAAGAAAAAGGGAAATCTTTACTGAAATTCCACGACCGGTCGGCAAACACAGCTCGGTCGGTCGACGCTGGAAAAAATGCTACATTTTGAAATTTAAGCCCAACCTCAACCATAACTCCTTCCGGGACTTCCCAGAACATCCCGAATCAAATACGAACCAAAGAGATGGACCGACAAAGGGTCCAACGCCCAACTATAATTCTCCGCGAGAACCAAGGAATTCATATTAAAATTCATTAATCGATTTAAAACGATGAATTAAATTCCGGAAACGTATTTAGAAAATATGGGTCGTTACACCTCAACCACCTTAAAAGAATTTCGTCCCCGAAATTTACTAAGGTTAGACGAACAAAGATCACGACCAAGAAACACCAAACTTGCGAAGAACCCGTATGCCACACAAAACAATAAGAGAGACACTTCCTGATACGGTGTGGACACACCGATACGAAAGAGACACGTCTACACAAAAGGAACACTTTGGCACTAGAATTGAGTTTGCCAAAGGCACAAGGGACGGAGGATTTCACAATGAATTTGCCTCCTCGAGAACAAAAAACCAACAGTGGTCTTACGACAATATTCACAACGAGGAACGAATCGGTTCTACAATCGTCAACACTCCACTATCATTCTACAAACTCGCACACACACTGTTTGCCATTTTGTCACCCTACCCACGGGTACACACACATCTCCACACACGCACCCAATGCGATAATCAAGTGAGCATTACAACTCAAGTTTGAGAGGTGACGGTCGGCCACTACTCTCAACCTAAGTCATAGGGTCATCCTTATACCACACAAACAAAGAAATCACACATGCGGTCGATTCCACACTGAAGGTGTAAGAATAACTGACTCGATTACTCGTTCCCAATATATCTATAATCTACCCAATGTTTGGGGCACAAGGATGTGGATTCACAAAGTAGCAAGAATGATTTTAAAAGACATGTCAATCAATCAAGTGGAGAGCAACACCAAGCTTGGCCATCACAATAAGAATAAGGTGGCACAAGACAACCAACACAACTTATCCACAATCCAAAAGAAGCGAGATCATACATCGAGACATCAATTTATGAAGTGCAAGACCAAAAGAGTTACAACGAGAAACATCTGAACTAAGCAACGAGAGTCTCAACTGAGAAGATTACTACAACGATAATCACAAGGGAGCAACATCTAAAATAAAATGCATAACTCCAAACCGGATTCACAATGCTACTATCCAAACACAACAAGTTAGCAATCCCAACAACATGCAATACAACTAGGACAAGAAAGCGCAAAACAAGTCTACTAAGACGGGGAAACCGGCAGCTGAGGATCTACCATAGCAATCGCATACACTCTACCATGAGTCATCCGCTCCACTAGTTGCTTGCCTCTCTGAATCGAATCCCGACATGTACCTCTGGAACTGGTTCCTCTCTCAAACTGAGGACTGGATGCAAACAACTGATGATGATGCTGAATCTGAATCCCTTGCTGGAGCTGCTCAACTTTTGGTCCAACCGACGATTGACATCCAACTGGCATCTCTCCTTGCCTGCCACTCCTCTGTGGGCAAATTCTTCCCACGTTCCCTGACTGGCCGCATTCGAAACAAGTAACCTGGGGACACCTAGACCGATAATGCCCTTCCTGATTGCAATGATGAAAAACAATATAGCTTCTAGGTGGCTCTCCTGCAACCTCAACACTAACGGTGGACTGGGAACCCTGTTGGCTCCGAAAATGAGAATGATCCCTAAGCCGCTTTCTTCCAAGACTGCCTGAAGAAGACGTGGAGTTTGAAACAAAAGACTGGCGACAAGGTTCCCACACTTTAACTTCTTTCGCTTCTTCCTCGCAAATGGGCTCAATAGCCCTGGCATGATCTAACATGGTGGAAAACGAGCGAATGCACTGCCCAACAATAAGTCTCCGAATAGAGAGACAAAGACCCGCTCGAATCTTTTGCACTTGCGATCTTCTGAACTGACCAACTCTAGATCAAAATGGGACAAAGACTGAAATTTGATCGCATATTGGGAGACCGCCATGTCACCCTGCTGCAACAACTCGAACTGCATCCGCAACTGCTCGTGAAAAGATTCCAGAAAATACTAATCCTCGAAGGTAGAAACAAATTGTTCCCATGATATAGCACCCTCATCTTCACCAACTAAACCCGAGTCCGCAACTCTGGCCAACTTCCGCGCATCTTTCTTGGCTTCAACAATAGAATTCCACCACTGTCCGGCTTCACCAACCAACTGATAGGATGCGAAAGACACTCGCGACTCATCCTCAACGATGTGAAGGGTATCCAATGTCTTACAAATCCCGGAAAGCCAATGATTGGTATCAATAGGCTCACCCTCTCCATTGAAACTAGAAGGGTTCATAGCACGGAACTCGCGCAAGGCCTCCATCACGTGGCTAACACCCCTAGCCCTGGGGGCTTGAACTGCTCTGGTGGTGTCAACTATGGCCTTGGCAAGCTGCCTTACAAACAATCTAGGATCCACTGCACCTTATTGACCCACTTAAACGTTTTCCTATTCACGGACATCTTCCATCGGAACTTCTTGACGAATCCTACGACCTCTCTAACGACCAACCATATTGGCAATCGAAGCAACTAGCGATGATAAATCCTAGCAAGCACACAAACAACATGTTCTTTACATGAATCACAACAACACTATGCTCATAAAATTTTTAAGCACAAACTATGAGCCAAGCCATATTATATGTTAGGGAACATAACCATATGTTAAACACACATACACATACACATATAGAATTTCCAACAAATCAACGGAAACTAAACTCATCTGAGTACAATACCAATTCATATGCCTCAAGCAATGGCATACTAATGCAAACTTCCTATGCCTCAAACAAGGGCATACTAATGACATGCAACTCTCAATGCATGCAAACACAAGTAAAAGACTCCACGGAAAGCACATGAAAAACCCATTGAAACTATAATTTTCCCCAAGGTTCCAAGGTTTTCGAACGAAAGCTTTGATACCAAGTTGTCATGCCCCGGATTTTCAAACCATTTTTTAAATGAAATAAAAGAATGATTATAAATGAAACCACATTAATCAAATCACATCACAAGGTCCGTGTATAACGACCCGCTCCCACCCTGCACAATATTGTCCGCTTTGGTCGCCAAGTCCCAGTGGACTTCCTAGGGGGTCACCCATCCTTGGACTAATCCAGGACGAGCACGCTTAACTGGGATATTCCAATGGGCTTTGACGCCCACACGGCTTTAAAAGGCTTTGTGCAAGGTAGGTTCATGATCTATTATTTATAGTACACACAACTTACATCCACCAAGCGATGTGGGACTTGTCCATCGACCCGGATCTCCCCTCCGGGACTCCAAGTGACACCTTAGACTGGGGTGTCACATTCTCCCCCACTTGGACCACACGTCCTCATGTGGGGTCAAGATTCTCCTCCTGGTCCCACATTTCTGGTTGGTGCAGGCTCTGATACCATATGTAATGACCCGCTCCCACCCTGCACAATATTGTCCGTTTTATCCGCCAAGTCCCAGTGGACTTCCCAGGGGGTCACCCATCCCTGGACTACTCCAGGACGAGCACGCTTAACTGGGATGTTTTAATGGGCTTTGACGCCCGCACGGCTTTAAAAGGCCTTGTGCTAGGTAGGTTCATGATCTATTATTTATAGTATACACAACTTACATCCACCAAGCAATGTGGGACTTGTCCATCGACTCGGATCTCCCCTCCAGGACTCCAGGTGATATCTTAGACTAGGGTGTCACAATATATATAACGACCCGCTCCCACCCTGCACAAT
>NMUG010010188.1:0-11033 GCA_002855965.1 Monotropa hypopitys | reverse complement strand
CAACGTATTTCAGCTACTTGAATTTTCGTCTTTAAATTCGAAGTATTTCAGCTACTCGGATTTTAGTTTCAAAATTTACGGTATTTCAGCTACTTGAATTTTCGTATTTAAATTCGAAGTATTTCAGCTACTCGGATTTTAGTGTTTAAAATTCGAAGTATTTCAGCTACTCGGATTTTAGTTTCAAAATTCGCGATATTTCAGCTACTCGGGTTTTCGTTTTAAACTTCGAAGTATTTCGGTTATACAGATTTCCATAACTCAATCACTTTTCAGATTACAAAATTCAAAGTGTTTCGCTTAAGTTTAAGTTTCCGAAAATTTTCAAAAATATTACTCAGATCTGGAAAATTCGCATGTAAGACTCCGATAAACACATATCTATGGTTATCGTCAATAACAAATTTGCGAAAACATCTTTTTAAGCTAAAAATAAAATTTTCATCATCAAAATCCAAAACCACTAGTACAATGCTTGCTAAAATTTTCTGAACGGACAGCATAACGGCTAGGACTCGAATATTATGAACAAGATCTAGACGTGTATATTTTCTATACTTGCGTATTTCTAGCACAAGAATATGAACTAACAAAATGCAAAAAGAAAAGAACGATAGACTTACTTCGAATCGTCGATGAAAAGGCCGGCACAGCAAGATCGATCAACCAACAGAGCTTCGCCGAGGATTTCCGAAGTTGAGCAGCGAAGTGGCAGAGGTCCAAGAGAACTTTCAGAGTTCAGAAATTAAGTGAGGAGGCCAGCCGTGGCTCCTCTTTAAAAATCCACAATGTCGCATCTATAGATGCGACATCAAGAAAAAAACAAAAAAAGCGGTCAGTGTTGAGCAGTGTGCCGTGCAAGAATCGAGGCGGCGTCATTTGGCATTTTCTGAAAAGTCTCCTGATCTTTTGTACGCGTTATCTCGGTCCGAAAAATAACTTCGCAGTGTCCAAACAGCACCTTCTGCGTCTCAGAAAATTTTTCTGATCCAGCCAGCGAATGCGAAATCATCTGAAGGAGCATGGAAAAATAAAAAAGGATAGGAGTATGTGGATCAAAATTTACGCATCATTTTCTTTGCCTATATTTGCTGCGCAAAAACACCCAAAGAGGGGCAGCTGTTGATACCCAATTTTGACCCAATCCTGAAAGTCAATAGAATGGTCAAATCAGCCTCCGAACAAATCCACATGCAATTCCGGGATATCAGGACTTCCCGCAAACAGTGCCGACAGTAGCCAGCGACAATGCAGCAGTGAGCGAACACCGATAAAATATTGAGGAACATTTATCCGAATTCAGAATTTCAATCTGATCAGAGGAGCAAGACAAACAGTAACCGAACGGCCGATAAAAATCCTCTTTGCATGCTTCATGCTCTAGAATCAGCAGAATTTTGCACGAGCATCCAAAATCATGTTTAGGAATGAAAAGTTGACGACAATTTTGTTACCGAGAAGTCTGCGTAAAAATTGAATCCATCCGAGCAAAATCCAGAATTCAGTCAAGCATAAACGCCGTCCCGTTTATTTTTCACTGCGACGACGAGCTGACGTCAGAATTGAGCAAACATAATTTTCATGAGCAGCATTTGAAGAGGCAGACATTTACTGATAATTGTAATCGATGGATAAAAAGAAGTTTAAGGCGTAGACCCGCAGCATCCTCTCCCGGTCAGAGCAGAAAGGCCGGTTTCCAAAGAATTTCAGAAAAGTGTCCGGAATAATCTCGTGATAATTGCTAAATTCATGATTCGATCGCAAATATCTACTTCAAATTTTCAGAGACGGAGCCTAGCATAGGGCCGAGCAAGCGCATATCAATAGTCCGGATCAATTTCTGGACCCGAGAAGACTTTAGAAATTCTTTTTCATTTTAATTTTATTACATTTTACATTTTCGGCGGATTATTGGATATCATTACCACTTCAGCACTCAATCCAAGACATCAAATCGCCTTTCCTACGCACTTCCCAATAAAAAACAAAAAATTTCAACATGTCGCATCTATAGATGCGACATGCCCATTTCTATAAAAAAAACCTCTCCCCCTCTTGGGAGAGGACCCTTAGACATTTGAGTTCAAAATACTCTCCATAGAGCAAATACTGCCCGGACAGAAACTCTCCAAGTTCAAAAACCCTTACCAAAAATCCATCCAAAAATCCCTATCATCACTTCTAAGCCCTACAACCTTATTTTCCTCAAGAACAACTCTTATTCTTGAGTTAAACCTTCTTCCCCAAGCCAAAATCCAGCAACCAAAAGTCCTGGCCACCAAATCCAAACCTCCAAAAACCTTCAAACCTCTACCCGAAAATTCCGAAACCAACCAAATGCAGCCGAACCTCTGCCGAAATTCCTATAAACATCTTTTATTTTCTTCTTTTCATTTGAGTCATTTCTCGGTATAAATGTTCCATTCTATAGTCTAGTATTAGTATCGACTTCGGTCCTGATACTATACTTTATTATAGTTTACGGAATTTACCGTTAGAAATTCGAACTCCCGAAAATTGTAATTATACAAGGTAAATGATATAAAGAAAACATTTTTGGTATTTTCTTTTCTTTCAGTTTTCCTTTCCTTTTTCATTTGACCGCTGCGATGTAAACATCAAAGCGAAGAAGATTCGGTTTTATAGTATATCCCGATTAACGGCACTTGTACGGCTATGCTTACTCCGCTATCTCCGGCGAGAAAACTATCGAAAACGTTTCTTTTATCTATATATATAAACATCTATAATAAAGAAGACGACCATTTGCGTCATTCTCCTCGTTAGAATTTTACGCATGCTAGGCTATGCATGCTTCGACGTCACGTACGAGAAGAACGTAAATACGTTTTCGCCTTAAAAATGCAAAAACATGTTGTTGGCTTCTTTTCCACTTTTCCCTTTTATTCAAGGAAATGATCTTCGAAGATCTCGATTGAATGATATCTCGGCCTCGCGTATGGCTATGCCTACCGGCTGTTCGGTCAAATAATTAGAGATCTTGGAACATTTATTTCCTTGAATAGATCAGAAATTGAACTTACAAAAATCGACTTATGAATTTTTTGCTTACAATCGCGACGCGTAAAGAGCGAGTGTAACCAACATTTTCCAAATATTTGCCTAGACAAGGCCAAAGAGAATTGTGTCCAAGTGTCGTGACCCACACTATTTAAAAGACTCCTTTTTCCGTTATTCGAATGTGTTCCAATTCCCATTTAGTTCCAAGATTCACTTGTTAATTCAAATTCCACACCTTATAGACTAAGGGCAATACCAATCAATATGTTGAGTTTTGGCTAGTTACAAGATAGTAGGGGATCAACCAACTAACTGTATAATTCCTAGTGATTCTCCGGCACACCGGGAGGGCCCAGTCAAACCCCCATTGCGCAATGTTGTGAGTGCTCCAATTAGCCACTCAAGGTACCAAAATCCAGCTACCCGAATAATAATAGCCAACTCGAACTTTTCCTCGTATAGAGTAGATAGTGTCACATTTCATTTAATTCACATATTCCGTGCGACCTAGAGCAAACCACCTCCTAGTCGACGTGTCATACTAAAATGTGACATTCCTTCTGTTCATTTCCAAAACATTTCCATTTATTCACAAAACGTTCCAATGGTTCGATTTCCCACAAAACGTGTCAAAACCTCATTTTCACCTACCGACATTCAAGGGAATCCAAAACAAGTTATTTTCCCCAACTTAAATTTATAAAACGACAACGAAGAGTTTTTCACAAAATTGGGGCTTTTCAAAATCGAACTTAGAATCAAACAATTGACTTCCTAGGGAATTCGTAGAGACCCTAGACAATACCCACAACCGCTCAATTTACACGAACGACAATCCACGAATGTCAATTCTACGAGTATTCGAAAATCAACTAATTTAATCAACGACACGAGGGAAAGGAAAGAACACCAATACTACAAACGAGAGGGATAGAAAACTCTACCTTAATCGGAGCTCCGGTGACACTCGCCGGAAAACCTCACCGGAAAACTTCGCCGGAAAACCTCTATGGCCGGAGTGAACCAAGCCCGCCATTGCGAAGCTCTCGAGATGCTCTACAACGTTTGAGAAGGGCAAAACCTTAGACGAGCAACTAATACAAACCTAGGGTTTTGTAGAGGGAGAGAAACTTACTGATCTGAGACGATCTAAGCACATCACCGCGGAGAGGGGAGCGAGGCCGTCGACGTTAAAACTCCGTGTTTTGCCCGAAACTCCATGGATGGAGAGCTATGGAGGAGAGATGTGAGGGGGAGGGGAGAGGGAGGTAGAAAGAGAACCTCTAGGGTTTCAAATGAGGGAGATAACCCAAATTTTTGGACCAATTGGTTATATAGGACCCCCTGTGAAATCCCCAAACTATCCCTCATTAATTCTGAACGCACAACGTTTTTGGCCTTCACGACCGGTCGACGGTTTTGGCCCGACCGATCGAGGCTGGTAAGAGTGCCTATCGGATTAATGTCGACCGGTCGACGATGGTATGGTGCACCGGTCGACGCGGCCAACTTTTCACTGATTTGAATGATTGATTTTTCGAGAGTATTTTTATCCTAACTTCTTCGTTCGGACTCCGATTGAGA
Organism: Monotropa hypopitys; assembly: GCA_002855965.1. NCBI lineage: Eukaryota > Viridiplantae > Streptophyta > Magnoliopsida > Ericales > Ericaceae > Monotropa > Monotropa hypopitys. The sequence goes on along the minus strand of NMUG010010188.1, from coordinate 6,428 downwards.
CGATTCAAGTTGCATTGGATTCGTAATCGAATTATCTACGACATCCATGAACAAGAAATTTTGATTTGAAGAACGGATCAAATTGAATAATTTAAATGCGATTAAGGATTTTTGATTTATTTAAACGAATGTAAATTTACTAAAATTTCCGTAGTGTGACAAACTATCCTCCTTACAAGAATTTCGTCCTAGAAATTTCCAAGGTAAAAGAACCGAAAGATATCACCACGAGGACAACACCGAAGAAGCACAAAACGCGAATGTTTCACACAAGAACCGACAACCACTACAAAGGAAGGATTTCAACCGACACAACCCCGCCACGAATACCCGACAACGGTCGCAAACTGAACGAGCAGGCCACTTCGAAATCTTAGCAACACCAAGACGGAACCGAAAACACGCAAGAGAACTCGTCACAAGAGAATTGAGAACTTCCAAGAGAGGTTTCCGCGCACCCAAACAATTCCAAGCCGTTCAATCAGGCAATAAATGTAGATTTTCCAACAAGAAGCACGATACGAAGGTTAAACCGCAAGAATATTGCCCCGAACAATTTCAAGAAAATTCCACAAAATTCTATAACATGCCACAATACCACGTGGACATGCCGGGAAAATTTTCAAGTGTCGAAACGCCAAGGATACAGGGAATACGGCACGGATACGCCGACACGCGAAGGATATGCCTAAGATACGCCGACACGCGAAGGATATGCCTAGGACACACCGAGGACACACCGATACGGTACCGACACGCGGATACAATACGGACAGGATACGGATACTCCGATTTTCCAACAAAATTTTCAGAATTTTTTTTGAAAAGCGAAGAAGCGAATTTCGACCACCACAAGAACATTTACAATGACTACATCGCCACGAACGTGCGAAACAATCCCGAATTTGATTTTAGAACAAGATCACAACAATCCAATTGGTACGAGAGAGGGTTTGAAAGCAAAACAAGCTACAAGAGATGGTCACACAATAATTGTGCCACCCGAATCACCCCAAACAACCACACTGCCACCACGAGAAAAACTCAACGAACAAAATCTCACAACACAATCCGCACACACCTAGCGCGGTACCGGAATGACTAAGAAGTTTATTTGAGATGTGCTGGCCAGTCACCTTCTCAAAATAATCCTTCATATTCATTCCTACACCACATGACACGGACTACACACACCGATCATGCCAAACATCACCATAATCCAAGTCGTGCAGTCGACTTCAAAGAGACACATACTGTCTATCCCAACACTCACAACACAGCTGCACAACACAAAGTAAGTCTGCATCACTGATCACACCAACCGCAAACCAATCCCACAACGCACCCTCAAACAAGTTCCAAAGGGGACAACATCGCCGAACAGAGGTGTCCAAGCGCAAATGGACACGGCGCCAACAGATACGACAACAATTTAGATTCGCACGAAGAACAAGAACGAATGCACAAAGGCAACCCGCAAGACAAGAGGGTACGAAACAAAGATACGAATCCTGAAAACAAGCACTACGAAGTAGATGATTCTACACACACAAGACGAACAACGCATTACCACTCCAACAAGTGCGACAACGAGAACCACGAGGAGTCAATCGCACATGACCACGAATCAAGGAATCCTAGTAACGATAAGGACAAGGCACGAGTGCACGCGACAACATTTCCAATAAGGATGATAGAGACCATCGATCAAGTACATTGATCCACGAGAGTAGAAGAGACAACGAGCAACCAAGGAACGGCATGCACTCACCGATCCCGCAAAGGTTAAACAAGAAGGAATTTAACATACCGAGAAAGAGACGCATGGCCAACCACGTTCCACAATCACAAAGCAGCGAAGGAATCACCCAAACCACGATTCACCTCCTATAACCTTATACCAAAATGAGAAAGCAACTCTAACTCTCGTCTCCAAGTTCTACGCAAGACACATGATACCTCAATCCATCAACTAATTTATTCCATCTCTTCCAAACTCATGACTTCAACCCCATCCACATGCCAAACTCTAAGTCACCAAGCAAGGTCACTACATTTCTATCTCTCAACCCAAAACCATTTCCTCTTCACATTACTACCCAACAAGGTAAGAAACCCAAATACTACTTCCAAGAGAACCTCACTATAGTCACACACATACTATCACTTCAAAGCCTTAAGGAGAACCAAAATCCTCAACCCACTGTTCCAACTCACACACAACAATGACAACAACTCATCGAGTAAATACCAAGACGTCCCAAAAGTAGGCCTAATACCCAAATCACCCAACAAGCCCAATTGACCAATCGAGATAATTTCAACACAAGGCTATCTCCCAAGTAGTTCCACAACCCCACTAACCAATTAACCAAGGAACCAATAACCACTATGTACCAACACAATTCTAGTCCTTTCCGGAAGACCTCAAGTCGCAACTCACTGCTACCACACGAACAAGATTCCATACTCTAATGCCTTCATCCTTCTCTCTCAACCAAGAAGTAACCGCAACCTCAAAGTATTTAGTCCAACACAACTCCCCAAATAACCTCAAACTACAAGTCAAGACTAACTCTCATATCGAGTAAGGGTAGAGCACTACCACCACTAACATCAACGACTTGGCACTAATCCGCAAGGAGGATCTACTAACCCGAGAGCACTTCACATCCCAAGTGAACCACACACAATCTCTGCCACTACAATGTCTTACTACACCGAGATATTCTCACTTCCCAAGAAGATCACCCTCGCTAGACTACCAAGTGCTAACACATCAAGGAGCAATCACAAATCACAATCCCCCGCACAAGGTTATTCTAAGGTTCCACAACTCACACAAGGAATTATACACACTAGGGAGACCCAATCAATCCCAAGGTAAACAGTCATCAACCGCAAGGCTACCAATCAAGAAGCCTACCACACAACGAGAATGGGAGTCGAAACTCAACCACGAGGAAACAAACAAGCCAAGGTTCAAGAGACAAGCTCCAGGTACCAATGTCAAGAAGTGACACAGAATTCAAGGCTCGGTTGCAAGAGCACTACAAATTTCCAGCCACTAGAATGACTATCAAACCGGAATCAAGAGGAGGGACATCACTCTTAGAAGGAAAAGCTAACAACAACCTCGTTTAAGAGAGAAAGGGGAAACTCAAGGAATGATCATTCAACCATAAGCAAGATCATCATCCTCACTAGGAGGGCAAACGAGAATCAACTCTACTGACTGCCGCAAGGTCCATCATCCGCTACCAGAAATAGGATCAAAAGCCACGATGACGACAACAAGAATCTGCTTCCTATGGAGGAATAGGCTCGACAAGCCACAACTACAGTCACCAACGATCGAAACCGAGGAATAAATTGCCAAATCACCTCAAGAGTCAACGAATACACTCATTTACGCCCTAAGAGCAAGGAACTAGAAACAGTTCACCACGACAGAGTAGGTGACAACACTATCAACAAGAGGATATAACAGGGACAGACAAGTCCAACATCGACAAGATCCTCTAAGAAATGCCAAAACAGGCTCAAAGGTCACCACGATATGGTTAGGAATTCACTCATGATTCCAAAAGAACGACAAACAGACCAACTCGAAGGAGAAAACACCGAGAATTTCCAAACCATTTTGTCAAATCGAGTTATAAAAACTTTGTCGTTTTATAAGATCCATACAATGCACACACATTCAATGCCTAGATACACATATCATGCACCCTAAATGCAATCCTTCAGAGCTACACAAATGAAACGGTGCGCTCATTGAGACTAAAAGTCTCACCCAAAGTCTTAGGTAAATCGGAACGAGCGCTCTGATACCAACTATAACACTCCCAAATTTTGAAACATTTTTTTTTTTGAAACAGATAAAAGGAGTGTTAATGGGTAAAGAGTATTTAACAAAGGTAAAACAACTAACATTCATAATATGCTACCCATCACACAAATGATTACAAGACACGCTTGTGCTACTATGATATAATCAAAAGGGGCTAATAGGGTTTTATAACATAACCATGTACAACAATGCCCCAACTAAAAGAAAAGGCCAAAATAGGATTTTATAAAATAATCCTGTACAAGGTGGCCAACATAAAGTAAAGAACTATACAGAACTGGCAGGAAAAGCAACCTATCACTATAGTCTGGTCCGGCCTCAAGTCCCGTAAAGGATCCCGCAGCCACTCCAAGTCACAAAGGAAGGGTCCTACAAAAGTAGAGGGTCAGGCACCACCGCCTGGTAAAGATAATCTATCTCTTAACGTCTATAATATTGGGGTGCAAGTGTGTGTTAATGCAAGAAATGTAAATGATACAATGCAATAGATCTCAAAACCTTTTTAAAGAAGTACAACACATTTGTCTAACCAAGACTCGAAGGTAAAGAGCGAGTGTAACCAACATTTTCCAAATATTTGCCTAGACAAGGCCAAAGGGAATTGTGTCCAAGTGCCGTGACCCACACTATTTAAAAGACTCCTTTTTCGTTATTCGAATGTGTTCCAATTCCCATTTAGTTCCAAGATTCACTTGTTAATTCAAATTCCGCACCTTATAGACTAAGGGCAATACCAATTAATATGTTGAGTTTTTGGCTAGTTACGAGATAGTAGGGGATCAACCAACTAACCGTATAATTCCTAGTGATTCTCCGGCACACCGGAAGGGCCCAGTCAAACCCCCATTACGTAATGTCGTGAGTGCTCCAATTAGCCACTCAAGGTACCAAAATCCAGCTACCCAAATAATAATAGCCAACTCGAACTTTTCCTCGTATAGAGTAGATAGTGTCACATTTCATTTAATTCACATATTCCGTGCGACCTAGGGCAAACCACCTCCTAGTCGACGTGTCATACTAAAATGTGACATTCCTTCCGTTCATTTCCAAAACATTTCCGTTTATTCACAAAACGTTCCAATGGTTCGATTTCCCACAAAACGTGTCAAAATCTCGTTTTCACCCACCGGCATTCAAGGGAATCTAAAACAAGTTATTTTTCCCAACTTAAATTTATAAAATGACAACGACGAGTTTTTCACAAAATTGGGGCTTTCAAAATCGAACTTAGAATCGAGAGAGAACCTCTAGGGTTCCAAATGAGGGAGATGACCCAAATTTTCGGACCAATTGGTTATATAGGACCCCCTGCGAAATCCCCAAACTGCACCTCATTAATTCTGAACGCACAACATTTTTGGCCTTCACGATCGGTCGACGGTTTTGGCCCGACCGGTCGAAGCTGGTAAGAGTGCCTCTCGGATTAATGTCGACCGGTCGACGACGGTATGGTGTACCGGTCGATGCGGCCAACTTTTCACTAATTTGAATGATTGATTTTTCGAGAGTATTTTGGTCCTAACTTCTTCGTTCGGACTCCGATTGGGACGATTCAAGTTGCGTTGGATTCGTAATTGAATTATATACGACATCCATGAACAAGAAATTTTGATTTGAAGAACGGATCAAATCGAAGAATTTAAATGCGATTAAGGATTTTTGATTTATTTAAACGAATGGAAATTTACTAAAATTTCCAGAGTGTGACAAGTGCAGAGACTAGGTATTTTCCTCTTAAAAAACTTGCATATGCTCTGGTTATTGCTTCCAGGAAACTGGCACCATACTTCCATGCGCATACTATTGTGGTCCTGATCGAGTTTCCTCTTCGAGCGTTGCTTAAATATGCCGACTTATCCGGTCGAATCACCAAATGGGTCGTCGAGTTAGCCAACTTAGATATCAAGTTCCAGCCAAAGACATCCATCAAAATCCAGATCCTGGCTGACTTCATTGCCGAATTCTCTCCTCGGCCAGAGGATCCTCAAGCCAAAGAAATCATTGCCGAACAGGTCCTGTCACGGTAACTTCCAAATTAGGAATCGTTGAGGATGTTCATCTACGGTGCCTTGAATTGCCGAGGGAATGGGACCGGAGTCATCCTAATCTCTCCTGAGGGCGTCACTCACGAACATTCCCTCCGGCTCAACTTCAACGCTTCCAACAATGAAGCAGAATACAAAGCCTTATTAGCCGGACTGAAGGCTACTGAAGAGCTGGAGATTCAGAGCCTCAGCATCTACAGCAACTCTCAGCTCATAGTCAACCAAATCAACGGTGACTACGAGTGCTGAGACGAGCGGATGGGAAGATACATGTAGAAATCCAAGGAAAGGTTGGGGCTGTTCAAAAAATTCCAAATCCAACAGGTCGGCAGGGAACAAAATGCCCATGCCGACGCTCTAGCAGGAATAGCCTCAGCAGCATAAGTTAGAGAACAGAGGACAGTCAGCATCCAGAGCCTAGATCAGCCGAGCATAGAAGCGCCGAATCCTTCCACCATCTTTTTTATCAGTCAGGGTCCAAGTTGGATGGACCCCATCATCTCATTCTTGAAAGACAGCTCTCTACC
>NMUG010010187.1:0-11032 GCA_002855965.1 Monotropa hypopitys | reverse complement strand
GTCATCGAAGAAAATCCGAGAAAAATCAGAACTCAGCAAAATATCTCAAGTCTTCAGAAGCCTGAAATCTGAATGGAGGCTCACTGCCTCCGTAGTTCCTTAAGAAAGCTCTATGTCGCAACTATAGTTGCAACATCGGTCAAAAAATTAAATGCAGTCTGCCTCGAGCCGCGCGCCCAGCTGGCATCCAAGGGGCAAAGTTTGGCTTCATTTGGGAGTGGATCAGATTTGACCCGAACGCGATCTGTCGATCCGAAATACAACTTCGATGAGCCGGATCTGCACCATCGGCAACTCCAAAAATCTTTTCGATTCCGCCAGTAGATGTCAAATTCCTCTGAGGAGACGGAAAAAATCAAACACATATAAGTCGTGAGTCAAAATTTCACGCATCAATTAGTCTTTGTCCACCATTGCTACGCAACGTACACAAAGAGGGGCAGCTGTTGATACCCAAATTTTGGCTCAGCTCCCACAAGTTCAGAAATCAGCAAAACGGCCTTCGCCGGTGTCCATATGTACATCCGGAATGTTCCGACCTCTCGCGAACATCCCCGACCTCAGTCAAAAATCTTGAAACGATAAACACGCAACGGTAAAGTGTTAAGGAACATTTACCCGTCTCAGAATTCTATTCCGATGCACCAGTCAGGACAAATTTCAAACGGACGGCACAGAAACCACATTCGAATAGGCAAACAGGTCGGCACAGGCAGAATCATGCACGAACATCCGAAATTCTTTTTCTGAGGAGAATATCGAAGACAAGCATATTACAGAGATGTCGGTATAAAAACTGACACCATTCGATCCAGCACCAGAATTCAGTTAAGGATAAACATCAATTCGTTCAGATTTCCATGCAGCGGTCAGTCGGTCTCGGAAATCAGTGGACGTATTTTGCACGGACCTCATCTTCAAAGTCTGACATTCCCTACAGAATAGATTTTCTGGAAGTTGAGCAGCCCAGGTTGTGCACCAACCGCTTCTCATTTCAGTTAGAATACCAGAGCCGTATTTCAGGGTTTTTCTAGGAAGTGTTCGAAACATGCCCGGGATATTTGCTAAATTCGTGATCCAACCCAGCGATCATGAATATCAATTTTAAAATGTTAAAGTCAAAGTTCTCTGAGGGGACGGCTAAGCATAAACAGAAGCTTCGGACCAAGATCAGAACTCCGGGATACTTTTTCAATTTTAAATGTATTTTCTTTTATTTTTAATTAATTTTTTCAAAGAGATAAGCTTAAAATCCACTTTAGAAGCTCGTGCCACGCGTCTGGGCAGATATTTCTTATATGTCGCAACTATAGTTGCGACATATATCAATATTTATAACTGACCACCCCAACAACAATCTAGACCGAATAACTTCATTCCAACTCCATTTCAAGTTCAAATACCAAAGCCTCCGGGCATTTTCTCTCAAAAATCTTTCGAAAACTACCCAAATTCCGACCAAAAATCCGAAAAACCAAACTCCAACCAAGAACAAGCCTCGTTCTTGAAGTATATCGAGCTTATCTTTCTTCGGTAAATAAATTTGTCTCTTACTCTCAGAAGACTCTTGATAGTCTTCTAATTCATAGTTCGGTATTAGTCACTCGGACGTGTCCGATACTATACCCTAATATGTTTTAAAGAAGCTATCTACAGAAGTCGTCTCCCCGATTTGTACAGATACAATTAATCTATTTACCGCAATTTTTTCATATTCGTCTTTTATGCTTTCAAACACATACCTGTTAAAGATTTCGTTACTTTATGTCTTTCTCCTCGTTAGAATTCGGCACATGCTTAGCTATGCCGGCTCCGCTGTCGCATACGAGAAGAACGTAAAAACGTCTTCGCCCTAAAATATCTGCCATCTAGCTCGGAATATATCGAGCTTGGTTTATATATACGATACCTTAACTGTTATATATGTACTGCCATCTATCTCAGACTATATCCAGCTCGGTTTATATATATGATATCTTATACCCCCTGTCTATATATATATTACAGCATATACATTCTATCTCTCTTCAGCGATTAACTTTCGCTTTCCCCAAAATGCTTTCAAACAAAACAAAAATCTGCCATCCGTACTCTGAAGTGAAAGCTTGCAGTAGCTGTCAGAATCGGATCGAAGGAATGCCTTGTGACTCGGATCATTTCCGGAGCACTCGATATCCCGGGAGGATTTTTCTCACTTAAAGAAAGTAAAATCCCTTCCCCCATCTTCCAAAACCCAGTCGAAGCTCTGTCCGATTGGTAAAAATGAATCCTTCTTCCAAAGCCCGGTCAAAACATATTCTGGCAATTTTTCAGAAATCATTTTCTCAGTCGAAGTTCTGTCCGACTGAAAAATACAAAAACACTTTGAAAATACAAAACCAAATTCCCCGATTCATACTCTGAAGTGAAAGCTTGCAGTAGATGTCAGACTCGGATCACTGGAATGCTTGGGACTCGGGTCATGCCGGTTCACTCGATATTCTTTGGAATTTCCTAAACCAAAAATATCTTATCTTTTTCGAAAATGGTCGAAGTTCTGTCCGACCTATTTCAAAACATTCCTATCAGAAAAGCAGTCGAAGCTCTGCCCGACTAGAAATCGTTTTCTCAAATGCGGTCGGAATTCTATCCGATCATAGAAAAATACTTTTCAAGGATTTAGCCAAGGTTCTGTCTGGTTAAGATCCAAAATATTTTCAAGGCACGGTCGAAGTTCCGTCCGACTGCCTAAAAACAAAAATCACTTTTTTTAGTTGGAATTCAGTCCAACTACAAAAAATGTTTTCCGAAACATAGCCGATGTTCCGTCTGGCTCAGAATAAACTTTTGTTTTCACGAAAACGCAGTCGAAGTTCTGTCTGACTGTCGCAAACAAAATTAAATTAACAAAACAAAATCTTTTCCCAAATACAGTCGGAATTCTGTCCGACTGTAGAAAATCATTTTTCGCCGAAGTTCTGTCTGGCGCAAAAATAATCCATTCTCATCAAAACCGGGTCAAAAGTCACCCGTATTTCCTTCAAAATTCCCCCTTTCCGAAACTGGGCCGAAATCTGCCCGTCAACAACTATTTCCAGGAGTCTCTTCATTTCATACATAAAATTAGTAATAATTCTACATTTCTTTTAGCCGAGAAAACAATTGATTTCGATTCGAAAAGAGATTTACTTTTGAAAAAGAAGTACCGAAAGGGCGAGTGGGGTGCCTAACACCTTCCCATTCGTAATTAAATCCCCGAACTCGAATTTCTAATTTTGCAGACATTTTTCCAAAATAAAAAGACATTTTTCTTAAATAAAATGACATCTTTTTAACACCAAAATTCCGGTGACTTGGTACACCACAACTCAATACCAAGTGGCGACTCCGAAAATTCGAAATCGGCATACTCAGACCGCCCTCTATTTTCAAACAAACCCCCATATTTTTAAATCAAACCCATCAGCGTAAATCCTTCTGCCCTGGAAAATGACTCCCACGGTACGGGAGACGAGGGAAGGACGGAAAAAATTCCCGGTGCGACACAGTTTGTTTCTACATTCGAGGATCAGTACTTCCCAGAATCATTTCGTGAGCAGTTAAGGGTGCTATTTGAGTTGTTGTAGCAGGGTGACATGATAGTTTCTTAGTATGCAATCAAATTTCAGTCCTTGTCCCGTTTTGCTCTAGAGTTGGTAAGTTCAGAGGATCGCAAGTGCAAGAGGTTCGAGCGGGGTCTTTGTCTCTCCATCCAGAGACTCATCGTTGGGCAGTGTATCCGTTCGTTTGCCACTATGTTGGATCGTGCCAGGGCTATTGAGCCTATTTGCAAGAAAGAAGAGAAAGAAGTCAGAATATAAGAGTCTTGTCGGCAGTCCTTTGTATCAAATTCCACGTCCTCTTCAGGTAGTATTGGTAGGAAGCCCCATAGGGATCATTCCCGTTCTCATAATCAGCAGGATTCTCAGTCCATCATCAGTATTGGTGTCACCGGAGAACTATCCAGGAGTCGCATTGTTTGTCATCACCGCAATCAGGAAGGGCATTATCGTTCTCAATGTGTCACGACTCGTGTTTTCTAATTTAATTTCGGTATTTAATTATTTATCGACGTGTTCGGATCGCGTATGACCTTGAGTGGGGGCGTGGGAGAGCCTCGGGACGTCAATTCGATGCAAGGAACGTTGGAGAAGTGTCAGATTTGTAGGATGGCCGAACCGGAGTCAAAAGACACATTTCTGGGCGTTACCTGGTCTGGTCGTCCGGACCATGGCCTGTGCTCGTCTGGACGAGCCAGGCAGAGAGGGCAAAAACGTTTCAGGTTCGGTCGTCTGGAGCACGGCCGATGCTCGTCCGGACGAGCTCGGCAGGGAGGTTGCAAAATGATTCATGAGTGGTCATACAGACGACGGGGTTTCCCGTCCGGACGAAGGTGGATGGTCCGGACGACGGTCAGGTTTCGTCCGGATGACAATCACAGAAAATGTGATTTTTATGTGTTTTAATGAAGGGCACAGTGGTCTTTTTCCCCTATTTCGAACTTCAAACCCTAAAAACGTGTAAAAGCCTCCCTATCTCCTTTATTCCCATCCTTAACACTTTCTAAATACCTCTCTTTCCTCCATTAGAGCTCCATCTTCTCTCTAACTTTTGGAGACCTTCTCAACCTCCATTGGAATTTTAGCAAGGAGGAAGCTTGCTCTCCTTGCCATGGGCTTTCCAACAAGCCAAATAGTTATTCCATTCACCGAATCTGAGTTTCTAGGGTTTGCTTCAAGCTTCAAAAGGTAGGGGATATCCATCTCTAGTAAGGTTCTATGCTATGCTCTCTCTTCTTCTTTACTTGAAATCTAGTCTAAATGCATAAATTTTGGGTATGCTACGTTTGAATGAAATTGACCTAGGGTTTGTACCTAAATCATTAAATTGATAGTTGCTATGGAGTTTCTATGATCATATATGCCTAGTATGATATTTAATTTTATGTTGTAAATGATTGTATGAAAAGCCCCAAATCCATATATGAACCCAATTCTATAAATTAGGGCTTTTGATTAATTGGTAGTCTTTTGATTAAATTGAGCTTGAATGTATGCAATTGGACCTAAATAAGGCTTAACAGATGGGTTTGCAGTATGAGTTATGTTTTATAGAAAGTGGTTCTACATTGGTTATGTTACACAATGCTATCCCTTAATCCAAGTTAAATGGGCAATCGACACACATTAATTGGCTATGTTGTGAATTGTTACGCATACACATCTTGACTACGTCAACGTTACATGAAATGAGTTATTGAGCCCCTATGAGAAGCAACCTTGGCTAGGGATTCTCGGGCGTCAATATTAAGGGAAGCAACCTTGGATAGGGATTCCAGGACACAATGACGATGATATGGGCCTATGATTGTTTGATTGGGGTACCTTGGTTAGGACTCCTAGGATGGTCGCTCCATCCGTGACATTGTGCACAATGGGGGTAACGTGAGCCCTCCCAACGTTATTTGGGGAAGACCGGATAGGTTCAATTAGTGTGTTGACGAGCCAGTAATCCAACCTCGCCCTATCAACGTCACAAAAAGATAACAATACTGGAATACGTTGGTTAGGATTTCGACAACACATTGGTTATGGAACACCTTGGTTAGGATTCTGACGACGCATAAATTATGGAATACCTTGGCTAGGATTTTGGTGTTATATCCTATATGCCACATGAAAGAAAATGTGAATGTACTTTCTTTATTCAACAATATCACAAGTACATTTTATGAACTCATGTATGGACTCTTGTCTTGGAGTCCCTTAATCGAACATCTTGGAGCGAGAACTTGTTTATGTATCGACCCTTGGCTTGTGGTCCTTTGTACTACACGTCGTTAAGTTGACTAGTTGATAACATATCATAGAAGTTGGATCATTGCCTTGCATTGTCTTATGCATGTTGCTTATATCATTTCTGTACAATTACAAACTCGTTCACGCTAGTCTGGAACATGCTAGTAGATAGATATTCTCCCTACTTTGGCGTGATATGCCCTTCTTTTTAGACTCTGCAGGTAAGGAACCTCTCATGGATGATTTTGGAGCACATTGAGGTTGTGGGATCATTGGCAGACTCTTGCACTTTTATTCATTTCAAAATTTGCCCCTTTGGGTTGTAATAGAAGTAGAGCTTTTGTAATAATTTGACTTCTCTCTCTACTTCAAATGGTTGGACTTTATGTTTATTTCTGCATTCACACTCGGATTTTATGTATGTTTGCAATGGGATGTTTTTGGTATTTAGACTTATTCTAAATTATGATGATCCATGCTTGTTTCCCCATTTATAAAATAATTCAAAAAAAATTTGGTTTGAAATTCTGGGGCATGACAACTTGGTATCAGAGCTTTCGGTTTCGAAAACTTAGGCCTTTGGGGAGACTCTTAATCTCTATGGGTTGCATTGAGTTTAAAATTTGCATCTTCTAGCATGTGTGTGTAAGCATTTGAGCATGCATTGGCAATGATCCATAGGTTGGTGTCGGTCAAGGGAGAAATTTATGTGCACTGTTCTACTCTTGGGTTGTAACCCTGTTTATTGATTCCATTGACTATGAGAATCCCTTTTTGATATTGTTGAGTTTACTTCTCCTTGATTAAGATTTTACATAGTTGATTGAACTATCCACTCGAGCCTTGCCTTGTGCTATGTTCTTATCGTATTCCTAATCTTTTGTAGAATGCCTCCACGTCGTAATATTGCTTTGGGAAGAGGCCGTAGGAACAATAGTCAGGAGGTGCATAACGAAGAAATCGACGATCATCGTAGGTGTGGAGGAGGGTGTACCTCGCATTATCCCAGTTCCTGTACCAGAGGGGCTTGTTGCTCCTTGTCAGTTTGCGCAAGAGCTAGCGGTTGCCATGGTCGAGTCTAGCCGTGGGTTTGCAGCACCTAGAGAGAATGTGGGCAACCGCACGATTAAGGAACTTAGAGAGTTCAGACGTATGGACCCTCCCAGGTTCAATGGTGAGGGCAATCCACTCGAGGCTGACCACTGGTTGTCAGAGGTCCGGAAGGTGTTGGACACATTAGATATTGTAGAGGATAAGCTCAGAGTTTCTTTCGCCACCTACCAGCTGACGGGCGAGGCCAGTCAATGGTGGAGTTCTATGCTTGAGGCGAGGCGTGCCAGCTTACTTGCCAGTAGAGATGCTGATCCACAGGCCATTCTGGATCCTATCCGTTCAATGTCATGGGCAGATTTTCAGTCAGTTTTTTAGAGTCAATATTTCCCCGAGAGCTATCGGGAGAATTTGAGAGAGCGTTTGAGAGACTTGAACAGGACACGATGACTGTGTCCCAGTATGCTTTGCAATTCCAGGCACTATCACGATTTGTGACAGACTTGGTTAGTTCTGAGGAGCGAAAGTGTAAGAGGTTCGAGAAGGGTCTTCACCCATCGGTCCAGCGACTTGTGATGAGTCAGTGCATTCGAGTCTTTGCCGATATTGTTGACTATGCGAGGGCTATTGAGCCTAGGAGAGACCACCAGCATAGGGAAATGAAGGTATGGGAACCGTGCAGGCAGGTTTAAATTCTAGTTCTTCATCAGGCAGCTTCGGGAGGAAGCGGCATCGAGAGTAGTCTCGTTTTTCTCGAGGTCCGAGACCTCAAGCCAGTTCAGGGTCTGTTCGGACTCCGGTAGTTTGCCATCGGTGCCATCAGTCAAGCCATATTCGCACCGAGTGCAGGACACCTGTATGCTTCGATTGTGGTCAGTGGGGCCATGTGGTCAGGGATTGCCTGGGGAAGGGCAATGGTCGTAGTGACGCTAGGCCATCCCAGTAGCAGCAGTAGCAGAGGAGTAGACATCAGTGTCCACAGCAGTCAGGGCCAGCAGTTTCTGTCCAGGCTTCCCGTGTTGGTGGAGTTGTGACTCCTGCCAGGACAGCACAACAGTTTCAGCTGAGGGGCGGGTATCAGCAGGGTCCAACGACCCACGGCAGAGCTTTAGCCATTCCAGCTGTCCCCTCGCCATCGATTTCTCACCAGCATCCAGAGACTTCGATTGTTCGTGGTATGTTTCTTGTTTATAATTCTTGGGCCAGTGTACTTTTTTATTCTGGTGCATTGCACTCTTTCCTTGCTACATCTTTTGTACGTGCTTTGGAAATTGATGTGGATACCCTGGATCCACCACTGTTTGTTGATACTCCTGTTGGAGGTCGTGTCCGTTTGGACAGAGTTTGTAGAGATTGTGAGTTGACCTTTGAGGACCACCATTTCACGTTTGACTTTATCATTTTGGGTATGACCGGTTTTGATCTTATTCTGGGAATGGATTGGTTGTCTACCATCCATGCCCACATCGACTGTCATCAGCGCCGAGTGCGGGTATTCTCTCCCGATGGAGTCTATTTCTATGTTTATGGTGATAGGAAGGAGATGGTCGATTCTTATTTCTACGATTCCAGAGATCGCGATTCTGTCAATTATTTGCTTGCCAACCTTAGTCTTGATGATGACTCCTCTCAGCATGGGGAGTTACCGCTAGTTGTTTGCGAGTTCCCCGATGTTTTCTTGGCAGAGTTACCCGGTTTGCCACCTAGGCGAGAGGTGGAGTTCTCTATTGATTTGCTACCTGGTACGTCTCCGATTTCTGTACCACCTTATCAATTTGCGCTGGCAGAGTTGTGGGAGTTTAAGTCCCAGTTGCAAGAATTGTACGAGTTGGGTTTCATTCGGCCTGGTTCATCACCTTCGGGTGCGCCAGCATTATTTGCAAAGAAAAAGGATGGTTCATTGCGGTTGTGCATTGACTACCGAAAATTAAATCGTGTGATGGTGAATAATAAGTATCCTATGCCTAGGATAGATGATTTATTTGACCAGCTACGTGGTTCTACATGCTTTTCCAAGATTGATTTGCATTCCTGTTATCATCAGTTATTAGTGCGTGCGGAAGATATTCCTAAGATGGCATTTCGTACTCGTTATGGCCATTATGAGTTCGTGGTCATGCCATTCGGCTTGACGAATGTTCCAGCTACATTCATGGATCTCATGAATCGTATCTTTCGTATCCATCTTGATCAGTTTGTTGTGGTCTTCGTCGACGATCTTCTTATTTATTCAGCTTCAGAAGAGGAGCATCAGGTTCATCTTCGAGTTGTGTTAGAGTTGCTGCGGGAACATCGTCTGTATGCCAAACTCAGTAAATGTGAGTTTTGGCTTCCGGAGGTAAAGTTTCTTGGTCATGTTGTATCGCAAGGTGGAGTTTCTGTTGACCCAAGTAAGATCGACGCGGTTTCTTTATGGCCTCATCCCCAGAGTGTTTTTGATGTTCGTAGTTTACTTGGTCTTGTGGGTTATTATCGGCGATTCGTTCTAGATTTCTCTCGATTGGCAGGACCTTTGACTCGTTTGACCTGGAAGGGGGTTCCGTTTTCTTGGGATGATGATTGTGAGATGGCTTTCGAGGAGTTGAAGCGGCGGCTCACTTCAGCACCCATTCTTATTGCTCCCGAGCGAGGAGTTGGTTATTCGGTCTACTGTGATGCTTCACACGATGGTTTGGATTGTGTCTTGATGCAAGGAGGAAAAGTCGTTGTTTATGGTTCACGGCAATTAAAAGACTCACGAGCGCAATTATCCGACTCATGATTTGGAGTTAGAAGCTATTGTTTTTTCCTTGAAGATGTGGCGAAATTATTTGTATGGCAAAAGATTCGAAGTGTTTTCCGATCATAAGAGCTTGAAGTACTTGTTCACTCAAAAGGAGCTAAATTTGCGGCAGAAGCGTTGGATGGAACACTTGGAAGATTACGATTTCGAGTTGTATTACCATCCCGGTAAGACAAATGTGGTTGCGGATGCCTTGAGTAGGAAGTCGTCTCACATGGCTAGCTTGGCGGTTCTTGATTGGAGGGCGATGGAGGACTTAGGTCCGTTTGTTTTACATGCGGAGGAGACTGGAGAGTAGGCCACTTTATGCAATCTATCTATCCATTTGGAGCTTTCTCATTGGGTGACCGAGATTCAGGCTGACGATTCAGAGGCGGCAGAGTTACGTGTAAAGTTCCTTAGCGGCGATGCGCGACCGGGTTGGATGATTCATTCGGATTCCAGTTTGCGTTATTTTTTGTCGATTGTTTGTTCCTGATTCATGTCGAGGAGGTATATTGCACGAGTTTCACCATTCTCCATTAGCGGTTCACCCTGGAGGTACAAAAATGTACCATGATCTTCGACGACAGTTTTGGTGGCCAGGGAGAAGGATGTGGCGATATTTGTTTCGAGGTGCCTTACTTGTCACCAAGTAAAGGCCGAGCATCAGCGACCAGCTGGTTTACTCCAGCCATTTCCAATTGCAGAGTGGAAATGGGAGCATGTGACAATGGACTTCGCTTCAGGCTTTCCGAGATCGCCCAGTGGGCAGGACGCTATATGGATCATCGTTGACCGATTGACGAAGACGGCACACTTTCTTCCTATTCGTGTTGCCCAGTCCGTGGATTCCTTGAGCCGATTTTACATTAGAGAGATTATTCGAACTTCACGGCATACCATCATCTATTGTATCCGATTGAGATCCCCGGTTTACTTCTCATTTTTGGAGGAGTTTGCAGACTTCGCTTGGGTCGAAGCTCATGTTCAGCGCATCATTTCACCCTCAGACGGAAGATTAGTCTGAGCGTACCATTCAGATTCTGGAGGACATGTTACGTGCTTGTGTGTTAGATTTCCAGCGAAGTTGGGTTGATCACCTACCATTGATCGAGTTCGCCTACAACAATAGCTTTCATTCGAGTATTGGTATGGCACCTTTCGAGGCCTTGTATGGTAGGCCATGTCGTTCACCCGTTTGTTGGCTAGATGTTGGGGAATCCGCTATTATTGGTCCCGAGATGACACAGTAAATCACGGAGCAGATCAAGACTATTCGTCAGAGATTGCTTACGGCTCAGAGTCGCTACAAAAGTTATGTCGATCGACGTCGCACTCCTTTGTATTTTGAGGTTGGTGACCATGTTTTCTTGAAAGTTTTACCTAGTCGTGGTATTGCACG
>NMUG010010186.1:0-11032 GCA_002855965.1 Monotropa hypopitys | reverse complement strand
AAATTACTAAGAGCATTTTCTAGATTAATTCAAGATATAACATAAATTAATCACAAGATTAATTTTAACAATTAAGCATGAATTTCATGAATTGAATTAATCAATTTGATTAATCATTATCTTGATTAATGAGATGAATTATTCAATTAGAATAATTAACAATTAAAATCATCACATTAAATAATATTCAACAATAATCATTGATAAATTAAATTGTGTGCATATAAATAATTCAATTAAAATCATCATCAAAATATTAATGGACAACAAAGAATCAGTGGTTGAACCACTGCCAGCTAACCAAGAAGAAGAAGTTATTCATTCCGCTCAACCAGTGGCAAATATGATCGTGGTCAAGGAATTCTTAAAGATGAAGCCCCCAACGTTCAAAGGAGGTATGGACCGTGTTCGAGCCAACGAGTGGATCGCAGAGATGGAAAAGAATTTTTGACTCCTCCAATACTCAGAATGAAAAAAGTCTAAATTGGAACATATCTACTAGTAGGTGAAGCCAATCGATGGTAGAACTTGAAGAGCACATCAGAGCCCAACATGAGCTGGGGAAGATTCCTGGAAATTTTCAAGGAGAAATTCACGCCTCACGCCATGTTAAATGTTAAGCGCATAGAATTCGAGAATCTGAAGCAAAGAGAAGCCACCACAGTAGCAGAATACGAAATAGAGTTCACCAACCTCGCCGAATACACATCATACCTGATTGCCACCGATGAAATGAAGGCTCGGTGTTTCAAAGATGGACTGAAACCTTGGATTCGAAGAATCGTTCACCCTCTCCTGCTGCCATCTTACGTTGACGTATTGGATAGAGCAATATTGGTGGAATAAGACGTAGATGAAAACCGGAGATACGAGAAAAAAAAAGAGACAAAGCCAGAATCAAGGAAGAACCATTCACCCTAAGAAGGCGAACCTGGGAAGAAATCAAGGAATGAGAAATTAAGAAAGAAGGCATATACCCCCCCATGCCCAAAATGTGGAAAGCTGCACCTAGGAGAATACTGACAACACACCTCCAATGTTTGTTATGGATGCGGCCAAGATGGGCACTTCAAAAGAGAATGTCCGAAGCTGGCTGAAGCAAACGTCGTACCTGTTGGATCTCCCAGAAATAATTCCAACAACCAAGGAGCCCGTAACAACAACCAAAGGCAAGGGAGAGCTTTTGCTCTTGTCCTAGGAGATCCTCGTAATGAAGAAGGGTTGTGGCAGGTAAAATCTTTTTCTGCGATATTTCCACCTATGCACTATTTGACTCAGGATCCACGCACTCTTTCATTTCATTATCACACTCGAAGAAAATCCCTAGAAAACGTGAACCTTTGGGTATGATCTGTTCATAACTCAGCCAATGAGCAAGGGCATCCTATGTTCTACATTCTTCAGGGATTGTAAGGCCTCCATGAATGGGGCCTCATCCTCATTAGACATCATCCCTCTGAACATAGCACACTTCGACATTATTATTAGCATGGATTGGCTGTCCAAGTCTAATGCCAAGATCGACTACGCCGAAAAAGCCATCACCTTTGTTGAATCTAAAAGTGGGGAGTCTGAACTCAAGGGAGAAGGAGTCATCTCACCTCCATGTTTCATATCTGTCGCCAAAGCCCGTCGTCTTCTTCAGAAAGGATGTCAAGGATATCTTTGTAGCATCACCTCTACCGAGTCCAAGAGCACCTCAAAGGAAGACATTCCAGTGGTACACGATTATCCACGAGTATTTCTAGAAGAGCTTCCAGGGATGCCTATTGATTGTGAGATGGAATTCTCCATCGACCTCATGCCAGGAACGCAACCAATTTTCAAAAAACCCTACCGTATGGTGCCAGCAGAGCTAAAGGAATTGAAGACCCAACTGCAAGAATTAATCGAGAAAAGCTTTATTCGACCTAGCTCATCACCATGGGGAGCAACAACGATGTTCGTCAAAAAGAAGGATGGAACTATGCGTCTATGCATCGACTATCGGGAGCTGAACAATGCCACTATCAAGAACAAGTACTCATTGCCCCGCATCGATGACCTGTTCGACCAGCTGCAAGGAGCTCGCGTATTCTCAAAGATCGACCTGTGATCAGGCTATCATCAACTCAAAGTCAAAACAGAAGATGTTGCAAAGACTGCCTTCCGTACATGATATGAACACTACGAGTTTCTCAGCATGCCCTTTGGAGTAACCAATGCCCCAGCAGCATTCATGGATCTAATGAACCGAGTCTTCGCTAACTACCTCGACGATTTTGTTATTGTATTCATCGACGACATCCTCATCTATTCCAAAAACAAAGAACAATACGAAGAGCACCTGTCCATCATTCTACGGACCCTGAAAAAGAAGAAACATTAAGTAAAGTTCAGTAAATGTAAATTTTGGTTAAAGAGTGTCCACTTCCTTGGACACATCATCAAAGAGCATGGTATATAAGTGGACCCACAGAAGATAGAGGCGATCTCAACTTGGCCTGCATCTACATCAGTTACAGAAGTTCGAAGTTTCCTAGAACTTACTGGATACTACCGCCGATTCATCCAGGATTTTTCAAAGATCGATGTGCCTATGATGCAGCTTACACACAAGGGAGAGCCATTCGCATGGACAGAAGAAAGATAGGAATGCTTCCAGGAATTAAAGAAAAGGTTGACAACCGCACCTATGCGAACACTACCCAATGGAGAAGAAGGATTTGCCATCTACAGCGATGCCTTACACAAAGGATTAGGATGTGTCCTTTTGCAGCTCGGAAAAGTGATTGCTTATGGTTCACGATAGCTGAAACCCCACGAAAAGAACTACCTGACGCATGATTTAGAGCTTGCAATAGTAATCTTCGCACTCAAAATATGGTGCCACTATCTTTATGGAGTAGCTTGTGATGTCTTCATTAACCATAAGAGTTTGAAGTACATTTTCACTCAGAATGAGGTAAACCTCAGACAGTGCAGATGGCTTGAATGTATGAAGGACTATGATCTCAACATCCAATACCATCCAGGGAAAGCTAATGTTGTAGCTGACACCCTCAGCCGGAAAGAAGACCACCCCTACTCAGTGCACCTTGCAACAATCACCATTGAACCCTCCATCATAGACGAAATCAAAACCCTCCAAGCAGATGATCCAAAACTACATAAGATCTTAGAAGGCGCCAAAGACCAACCAAAAAGTGAGTTCACCGCACAAGAAGGCATTATCAAGTTTCGGGGTCGAGTATGCATACCAAACCAAGAGGAAGTCAAATGAAAGATCATAAACGAGGCCCACAAATCAAAGTTCGCAATTCATCCTAGAAGATCAAAGATGTACCAAGACCTGAAGAAGTCATATTGGTGGATGGGCATGAAGCGTGACATTGCTAGTTATATCGATCGCCATCTCGAATGTCAACAAGTCAAAGCAGTATGACAGAAGTCGACCGGACTACTTCAACCTCTATGAATCTCAAAATGGAAGTGGAAAGATATTACGATGGACTACGTCATAGGATTTCCTCGCACAGTCAAGGGCAACAATGCAATATAGGTCATAGTCGATTGCTTAACAAAGTCAGCTCATTTCATTTCAATTAAGAACACATATTCGATGGACCAAATGGCAACCACCTACTTGCGAGAGATTGTTCGACTACACGGGATGCCTATTTCAATCACATCTGACAGAGACCCATGATTTGTATCCAGATTTTGGAAATCACTGTAGAAAGTAATGTGAACAACACTAAACTTCAGCACCGCTTTCCACCCTCAGATAGATGGCCAATCGGAGAGGACGTTTCAGACATTAGAAGATATTCTACGAGCTTGCACTCTAGAATTTCAAGGAAGCTGGGAAGAACACCTAACGCTAGCAGAGTTCGCCTACAACAACAACTATCAAGAGAGCATTGGAATGGCACCATTCGAAGCAATGTATGGAAGGAAATGTAGATCGCCAACATGTTGACCGAGGTTGGAGAGACATTACCATCAGGGCCAGAAATCATCCAAGAAATAAAAGAGAAGATCAAGATCATCCAGGACAAACTGAAGATAGCTCAGGATCGACAAAAGAGTTATGTGAACACGCATCGTAGGGAATTGGAGAGGGCGACCAGGTATTCTTGAAGGTATCACCTATGAAGGGCATAATCAAATTCGGGAAGAGAGGGATGCTCAATCCATGCTACATCAGACCTTTCGAGATTCTCGAGAAAATTGGACCAGTCGCATACCGATTAGCACTCATGCCAGAACTAGCCAACGTTCATGATGTATTTCACATATCGATGCTCCGAAAGTACATACCTAATCTTGTACATGTCCTAGTTCGACCAACTATCGAGATCGAGAAGAATATGACATACGAGGAACGACCAGTGTGAATCATGGACCGACAGGAGAAGTGACTCAGAAAAAAAGTCATCCCGCTAGTCAAAGTTTGGTGGGAGAACCAATCAGGGAACGAGGCCACTTGGGAGAAAGAAAGCGACATGCGCCTTAAGTACCCACACTTATTCTATTAAGGTATAAAGTTTCATCCTTTAGTCTTTTATGCAATTCATTTAAGTTTGAGGAACCAAACTTTTAAAGGTGGGGAGGATGCGAAGGCCCGACCCAATAAATAGGCCTAAAATAAGTTTAACTAATTATTGTAATATTTTATTGATTTTATAAGAATTTACTTGAGAATTTACTTGAGGATAAATAGGCATCAAAAGGACGTTGAGGTTTAAAATTAGCAAAGAGAATTAATTAGGGGCTAAACTAAAAGGAAAAGAAAGTGAAGGATCAAATCGAAGGCCCGTCCGGAAACCAGCGGACCAGACCAGTTCGGTTCGGACCCGACCGGCCGGCCCAACCTAGACCCGGACCTCGGTCTGTGCAGCAGCAGCTCTACCGAGCTGTAGCATCAAGTCCCATCTAGTCTGACCCGTCGCCTGGCTGATGGGACAACACAGTCGCAGGTTCAGACTGGCATGTCAAAGTTCAGACCTGACCCGGATTGGATAGGACACTAAGCAGTTCGGCTGGATTAAGAAGGAGTCAAATCCAGTCATTAATGCACCTAACCCCTCCAAACTCCTATATAAACAGTCATTGTGAGCATTCAAGGCCCACCAGATCCACCTCCGTGCATTCAAGTTCTAGATAGATAGAGAGAGAGAGAGAGAGAATCATCCTCCAAACACTTCGTTGTTCGACAGATCTTCCTCAGCTTCTAGTAAACTTGTCTGACCAGACTCAGCCCTCCAAGCAGTTCTTTAATCCTTCAGACCACCTTGCTCCAACCACTGCCCGAACCATCATCCTCCGGATAGAGCATCTCGGTCACCCAGTTGGGAAACCATTAGTTCAACTCAGGTATATCTTAAGTCCTTCAGTAATGATTCTTGTCCTTACTTCAGCTCGGCAAGTCCATCAAAGGACTTAGCCGCACTAAAACCAGTTCGTCAGGCCTCCCCTGGCTCTGCCAGGAATACCTCAGCCTTAGTACTCTAGCTCAGCAGAAATACCTACTGCTAGGCACTTAGCCAAACTAGTCTGAACTACCCTTTGGACCCTCTGGCTGAACTCATTTCAGCTCGGCATATATGCCCGGACCATCTCAGAACATCACTGATCCTTTTTGATGTATTGTCGACCTCCCACTTGCTGGAGCACTTGTGCTTGGCAGAAGGGACTGTCCGTATTATTTTAACTCTTTTTAGAGCTCGGCTACATGTTTGGTTATTCAGACAAGTAATCCTAAAGCCTTGTAATCACCTCATGAATCTTTTCGACCAATCTAAATGACCGGAGCAGTGATTCCCACACTTCCAGAGTTTCCCTTATTCCTTCGGCAGCTCGGCCCCCTATGAGACCGACAGCCTCTGCTCGACTGCTCAGCAAACATTTGAAGAAGTATCTCCAGTAAACCTTTCCTGCTCTAGTAGCTCGGCACCAGGACCCTTCGGTCCAAAGCACCCTCCGGACCTGTTTTAGCTGAACCCCCGAACTAAAAATGTATATGGCCACTGTCCTCCAGATAGCAGGCCTTCGGCCAAAGAGCTCGGCCAGATGACCAGTGGTAGTCTGGCCAAGCCTGGTCTGGAAGCTCAGCTCGACCAGTAACTTAGTCGCTCGACAAAGACTTAGAAATGATGTATTGAGTTATTATGGCAGATCTGAAGTGATTGAGGAATATTAAAAAAGGAAGAAAATCATAAAAATAAAAAGGTGAATCTCTATATACCTTGTTTACTCATACGATTTTTAAAGCATACTAACATTTTTTGCAAAGGTATGATTTATGCTAATGAGCATTTTACTCTATTTATGTTCATCTCTCTTGAAAGAAAAATAATATGCACACTTTTTATTACCATGGATGGGCAAAATGAAAGATGTTTTATGATAGAACGGCATGAACAATGACACGGTTTAGCTTGATGCCGGGGGCTGGATCTGAAACCGATGGGATGTAGTTAATAAGGGTGGGATCATGACTAGGTGATCATTGGGAGATATCACGCCATCTCTATTGGGGTCGCTCCCTACATCACTGGTACCATAAAGAGCAGTATGATAAAAATCATGTCGAGAAATCCAAAAATGAAAATAGGAACCATGCAAACTTAGGGCAAGTTATACGCCGAAGGATGTTTCATGAAGGCTATAAGCTTGGCCCGCCTAAACAAGCAATTATAGAATTTGGGCTAATAAGCCATTCACTTACTATGTTGAGAAAGGAAGTAAAAGAGTTTCGACAGTTAATGATATTTATCCATGGAAACTAGTAACCTTGTTATATTTTAATTTACTCTAGCATAATGCTTATGCGTTTTCTAAAAACTCTTTTCAGGTACCTAAGAAGCATAGCTAGAAGATTAGATGCTTTCTCATACTTTGTTGCACTTTCCCCTTTTATTGTAAAAGGCCTTCTGAGCCCTTTGAGGATGTATCAGAAATGTAATAGTTAATCGAATTATCATTTTACTTGCACACTGGGTTGTTTTTCTCAACGCTTCCGCATTCATTATTTTGTGATAGAGTCCCTTAACTCGGTACTTTAGGCCTTTGCAAGCTTGCTCATTGGCCGGTCATAGCCCGTTTCGGATCGGGTTGTGACAAACTGATAATTACCCTTCGGTCTAATTGGAAGAGCGATTGTACACCGTATCTTCTAATTGGAAGTTTGGGAAAATTATTTGGGGATGCATAGTTTCGTTAGGTGTGTTTAGAGGAGGTTGTAATGGACTATAGGGTATTAGTGAGTCAAGTATAGGTCTTGGCGGTTATTAACATTTATCTGTTAATATTTTTTGTGGTGGTTTTCTGTAATGTGATTGCAGACATTCATTATGAGTCGACACGAGGAAGGGGTATCAAGTGCAACAGGTGAAGGGGAAGTGAATCAACCTAGGGTACCAGGAGCACCACCAGTGAGAGGAGATATAGATCGGCTCATAGCAGCTATGGCAACGTATATGAAGCATTAGGCTACAGCTGGGGATGATAGACAGCCAAGGGAACCAGGTAGCACTTTGTATGAAAGATTTAAAAGACTATATCCTGTTCAGTTTAAGGGTATAGTAAACCTTAGTGAGGCCGAGTCTTGGTTGAAAGGGTTAGAAAGTGTATTTGACATACTTGAGGCAACCGATGAACAAAAGGTTAGGTTAACATCCATTAGCCTTAAGGGAGAAGCCTTAACTTGGTGGGAAACTTTTAGTCGATTGAGGACGACACCAGTACCTGGAGTAGTACCTGAGGTGAGGGGTGTAACTACTTGGGAAATTTTTGTTCAGGAGTTTCATAACGAATATTAAATGTGCAATACTGATGCTCTGGATGCTGAATGAAGGAAGCATGGTAATGTGCACATACAGTAATTTAGGTTTTTGGGTCTACCCTTTCTGATGTTTTTTGACTTTGATTTTGGGGTATGATTCCACAACAAAACGTCCCTTTAGCTCCTTGGTTTTTGATGGTATAGGGTGTCACTGTTTCAATGGTTTTATGAGAGCTGTCACTTTGTGCATATTGTCAAAGGTTAGGTCTGTCTCTAATCCCTCCCCTGCCCATACCCTCAACGATTGGGGACTACATGAGTTATGTTATTGTTGTTGTAGTAGTAGTAGTTTCATAACCAATATTACCCAAAGAGTTATTAGTTGGAGAGGGAAGCTGAATTTATATCTTTTAAACAGGGGAGTATGACTATTTCTGATTATGAGGCTAGATTTTCAGCATTGACTCGATATGCCACAGACTTAGTAAACAATGATGCAAAGAGATGTAGATGTTTTAAGAATGGATTGATTCCACCTATTGCTACTAAGCTGACTGGATATAAAGAATCATCCTATGCTGATTTGGTGGAAACTGCAAAGAAAATGGAAAGGATATAGATGAGCTGAAAAATAATAGAGAGGAGATTAAAAAGAGTAGAGTTGATGTTTCTGAAAGAGCAATGAGCAGTGAGTCGAAGAGTGGAGAAGTTATATCCCAACCCAGAAAGAGTCAATGGAATGTCAGGCCAAGTGGAACTACAGGGGGCAGTAGGCAAAGTGCATTTAGTCAGGCAAGTTCGAGGGGACCGTCATTTGTGCGACATTGCTTTAGATGTGGAGCAGTAGATCATATGGTTAGAGATTGTCCGAAGAAAAGTATAGAGTCTACGGGAGTGAAGTGTTTTAGGTGCGGAGAAGTCGACCACATTATGCCACAGTGTCCACACCGTAGAATGCCAATATCATCATCTGTAGGTACAACAACAAAGGATGGGAAAAAGGCACATGGAGAGTTTTGCATTGGTGGAGCCAACGAGGTCACCTGAGACGGCACCAGGTATCTGTTTATAGTTTTTATGTAGTTATTCCAATGATATATACAATGTGGTAACAATGGAAACTAATGGGAATCAAATCAAACTATGTTTGTAGTTTGCGATTTCGGGGGCAAAATATTTTAAGGGGGTAAGGGTATGATAACTGAGCCCGAAAAATAATTTAAGTGTGATATTAAAAGAATTTGGTAGTTAAAAAAATTCATGTGCAAATATATTATGGGTGTGTGAATGTAAAATACCAAAGTAAATCAAGGGGGAGAATTATGATTTAAAAGTGTGTAAGAGTTGTATCAAATACATTCTTTAAGTTGTAGACTACTAAGTGTGTGTGTGCAACATGCAAACAACTTCCTTTGGAGGCAAAATTTGTTTTATACCTAAGTCAAAGGAATCTGCCAACATTACTATCAACTCTTCTATAAGTGTTTGGTTAACAAGAGCAAAGGTGATTTTGAAGAAGAATTGAGGGGAAATAATCTTAAAGTCTGGGGAAAAACTGCTTCTAACTTGTAAAGGTATGAAATTCATATAGAAATTATTAGTAATTTATAGATTTGTAAGGATTTTCATGATATTTTGAAAGAAGCTGTGTGTTTAATGTAATGAATGATTTTTGAGGAAAAATATTGTCTCAAATCATGATATTCATTAGAATTGAGCTCAGAAATTATGTTGTAATGGTTGCTAGAACTGTTTTACAAGATTTATAACTTTTGTGAAGCTCTGTTGTAACAAAAATGGAGTTAGAGATGTTAAATCGAACTAGGAAGATTTCTGTTGGAATCTTCTCTTAGCAACAGAGATATCAGATACTGGTATCATGGAATTCTATGATACCAATATCTGGACATGCCCAGGATACCGCGACCTAGATATCGCAGTTGAGAAAACAGTTTCTGAGAATTTTTGGATACCGATATCTGGGAAATCCAGAATACCGGTATCTAGGAAATCCGGGATACCGGTATCTAGGTCAGTGTTTGGGATACCGCTTCAAGGTTTCTGGATACCAGTTTATGGTCCTAAGGCTAGGATACATGTATCCTGATAAACCTAGATACCGGTATCAGGTGACGCTAGTTAATGTAAAGGAAAATTTGAAAAAGTTTGTAACTTGTTCGGATAACCCCATGGGAGGTTCCCGAGCCTCAAATTAGAGGTGGGGGACATAGTAGACCTTAGGAAACCTTGTTTGGGCATGGAATTAATTTAAATTCGGTTAATAAACAATTGGTTTATTATTTTCTTAATGTTAATTATCATTGAATTATTGAATAATCATTTGATAATGACTTGGAATTGTTTTACAAGGGAGTCTAAGTATCTGTATCCGACCAAGTCTGATTTCAAGAAACCCTTATAAGGGTAAAGGGTGAGTGTGGTAGTTGCATTTAAGTTTGTTGTTCTGTAAATTATTCTGTGTGACCCTATTTACTTATGTTGGACATAGGAGCATGATAGGACGTTCATATATATCAGTTAGATATATTTTGTGTTCCTGGTGTGTTTAAATACGTTTGGGTGTTTATAAATGTGATTCTGTATCTGTTAGGGCAAGCTTGTATTAGGTTATCATTGTGGAAAGTGGATTACCATTGTGTAAAGTGGGGCAAGCTGTGTTAAATAGGGCTCAGGGAGTGTGTTGTCCTTTATAGATGTGATAGACTACAAGTCTTTTTTTGGCAAGTAGACGTGCTTGCATTTTGGTGTAATCCGGTGGTCAATGTGTGATGTTGAGTTAACGCTATTGATTTGCAATTTAGAAAAGTGAACCTAAAATGTAAAATTAAAATAAAGTAGTACGTGTGGCAACTATAGTGGTGAATACACCCGTGTCTATCTGTTCTGTTCTGTTTCTGTTTCCGTTTTTGTTTTTGTTTCT
The DNA here is from genome assembly GCA_002855965.1 of Monotropa hypopitys. Taxonomy (NCBI): domain Eukaryota; kingdom Viridiplantae; phylum Streptophyta; class Magnoliopsida; order Ericales; family Ericaceae; genus Monotropa; species Monotropa hypopitys. The sequence goes on along the minus strand of NMUG010010186.1, from coordinate 323 downwards.
GGATATCTCTGTAGAAGTGTAACTTGGGGCAAGATTATTTGGTGTACCAATGTGATCTGTATATGATTTAGTATCTATGATTTTGTTTCTGTTATAGTTTATGTATCTGTTCTATTTATTAGTTCAAATTATCTGTTTATCTGTATCTATTCTGATTATTTATTTCTGCTTTATGTTTGACTTGTAGTAGTTGATGAATAATCTGTTGTCTTTATTCCTTATGCAAATTTCTATGTAACTTACACACTCTTGGATTTTCTGTGATTTTGTTTGCATGAGAATCTAGAATTGGCTAGCTAGCTTGGAGGTCCACTATAGAGTTT
>NMUG010010185.1:0-11035 GCA_002855965.1 Monotropa hypopitys | reverse complement strand
CAGGTTATTTATTGCCCCCAGACGAGTCCGGATGTTCCCGGCACCATCCCAAGCCATGAGGTCAAGCTAGAGCATCAAAGATGAGCGCCAAGGTGCCAATTTCCGGAAGTGCAGCCCTTTATTTCCGAAAGATGGGACCCAAGAGCAAAGGCCAAAGCTAAGGAAAAAAAGCAGAGGACCAATTTGTCAAAAAGAGACCGGTCCCTTTTAAGAGGGAACTGGTTCCTCTCCCTTCTCTCACAAATAGCCAAGCTAATTTCCGGAAGATGGGGCTCCATTTTCCAGAAGATGGGAGACTTATTTTCTAGAATATCAAGAAGAAAATAAAGGCTGATCAAAGCACAAGGTTTTTGAAGAAGAAATAGACCGATCCCTTTTCAGAGGGGACCGGTCCCTCCTGTACAAATCTGTGAGAAATGACTCATTAATGGCATTTTTGTAATTGTTTGGTGTAGGGACTATATATAATTTTGTATAGAACATTTTACTATGTTTTTTATTAGTTTTAGGTTAGGGCTTTAGGGGAGAGCCTCTCTCTCCTCCTCCTCTTTTCTCTCTCACTTCTCTCTAGCATTTGGAGCTCATCCATGGAGCTATAGAATTTTTGCCAAGCTTTGACAACGTGAGGCTTCTTATCCTCTCTCTATCTATGTAATCTATTTCTAGGGTTAAGTTTAATAAATTTGTATTTCAATTTCAATGTTTGTGTTTTCTTGTATTTTATGCTTGTATGTAGTTTAATGGAGGCTTAACCTCCTAGGATTGGCCTTGGGGTGACTAGCACCCCGACTTAGACTTTTGCTTGAGAAACATGATAAATGGAATAATTCTAATTTCATTAGGATGTTGTATATATATTTTTGATAACTCATGTGTCCGGGCCAGTTTACGCACATAACGACAAATCCTTGGGAAACCAATCCCTGCGCCATCTACCGGGGGTCCCGCTTATAGTCAGAGCAAAGCTCTGTGCGGCTAGTCCAAAGGAGAGTATGTTTCCAAGGAGGTTCGATCCTGAGACCTAGACGAGGAGCATACTCGTCGTTGAATTCGCTAAGGTCTAAAATTATAGAATCAAAATGTACGACGACAAAAAATATGGAAATAAAAATGGTGAATTATTCATATCATTCATACGATGTTTTACTACACTCGTACATATGCACCACAACTATATATATGTGAATATAGATTACTTTATTGGGTTTATAGTTTAACCTATGATTTTTAAGTACCGAGTCTCCATTCTTAGAGATGATCATGCCATCATGAACTAATGTATGTTTGATTTTCATGTTTTGAAATTTTGAGATGAAGAACTTTTGTATTCTGTTATTTAATTGCCTTTGAATTAGATTTATAGTTTGTAATATTTAAATTGGTTTGGGAATAATGAACAATGCATTAATTCATGTGGTTCACTTATCATACATTAATGTGTATTGTATGGTAAGTAATTATTTTTCATTATAGATATATTTTAAAAAAACTCTAAATTTTTATCTTATAATTTTGACCAGTAATTCTGTCACATATATTTTTAATTATGTTCATTACAATGTTTGTAGCAATATTAATATTATATTTTCCTCTTATAAAAAGTAACTAAGAGGTACCAAGTTTGAGTCACACCCCCTCCCCCATGGACTCTGTAATTTGGTTTATTCTTGATTGATCAAGAGTGACCTTGCTTAACGCTACTATGATGTGTATTAGCGTCATCCGACGTAAAGCCCATTTGGTATGAGCACATAATGAGGTAATTTCCAGATCCTTGTTGGAATTGCCCCGTGTAGTCGGTTTGAGTCCCACTAGATGGAGCATAAAATGCACTAGTCTGAACTCTTTCTTATGGGGGATGTGTATCAGCGCTGGACAACATTATGTGTGGAACCATTTGGACGAGTTGCGCATTTACCGATCCTCTCGTCTCAACACTTGTGGCGGGATTCTTGGCGTGGGGCCCTACTGTGGAACATATCTGATCCTCAAAGTAGTCCGGCAACTCTGGCGAACATTTCTGTCCCTCTCTCTACCACATTCCCCGTTTCCCCCGTCCCCCATATGCATCCACAAGAATACGTGGCTCTGGTCTACTGTATGATTTTCAATCAGATATACGACTACGGGAGAGAGAGAGAGAGAGAGAGACTTTTGTTTATGTCTCAGCCTGTGAAGGAGCGATCCGAGGACATTGTTGGCGGCGGTGACGATGATCGGTCGGGTGGGATGCCTGATCGTCTGAAAATTAGAAAGGGGAAGAGGATGTCTCTGTTTCAGTTCAGGAAGAAAAGGAGAAAGGGGGTCGGTAATCCTTCTTCTCCTTCTTCAGCGGGCTGTTTGGGTAAAAGGGTTGGCGGAGGCGGTGGTGGTTGTGTTTACTGCTGTTTAAAGCAAACCCCAACTCTGGATTCCCCTGTTGAGCCCCAAACAAGCGACCCTAATAGTCCTAATTTTACTTTCGAGTTATTGAGAGCTTTGATAGAAAAGAACGATTTTTATTCCGAAGAATGCAATCCCCATTTCGATATAGCCGAGACCAATGGGAATTGAAAGAACGACACATCAGTACAATCACCCGTTAATGTTTTTTTTCTTGTTTTCGGGGAGATCCTTTGATGCCTTTAATGGGTTCCTTCATCTTTGGAATCTTGAACAAGGGATCTTTTCCCCTCACAGTTTTTTTTGGAGTTTCGAGAATAGCAACAGAACAAAATGATCATTTGGGGTTTTTGAGAATGTACAAGATATTTTGCATTCTGAAATGAATATGAATTATGAACAGAACACCTTCTTCAAGGAATTACTGGGGTTGATTGACTTGATATTGAAGGTGGTAGCTGAAAGTATCTATGATCACATAGTAGTGGAGTTCAATTCTTGTGGAACTTGAAGTATCGAATTCTGAGCCATTCAACTGATTTTGAAAAATTGGTATTCATCGTTCTCTCTACCAAAGGTTAGGCTTGTTTTCATCATTTTCCTTCCGAGACACCTATTAATGGGTAGCAATGATTTTTTTATCGTTCTCTTTGTCAAATGCAAGTACAAGGGAAACTTGCAGCCATTCATTTCATTCAACATGTATAGTTCCTTTCTTCTCACTCTATATTACCATTTTCTGTAAAGTTATGTTTTGGAATCCAAAAATTGAGCTTGTAGTTTTGTTCAATACTCGTCCTGTCATTATGTTTGCAGTGCAGTCTTCCAAACCCCTAAGCACTAATGCTTTGTTGTAGATTGTTATTTTGAGTCCACAACAGATAAATAGAATGAAGGTTTGGTTTTAGTATAATATTATATGGCTCACTATTTACGAGCTTAAGCTTTTAAATGGGTAAGAATTCATTCAATGTATATTGAACCAAGTGATGTGGTTTGTACTCTACAGTTTCTTCCTAACGAATCAATACAGCGTACAGACTCCCAACAGTTTGCAAAATTTACTTATAGCTAATATTCAAGGCATCTAATTTCTCATTATGAGTACTCAATCCATTATCTAAAGAATTGGGGTAATACGAACCATGCAACGTGCTTGTCTGATGCATATAGAGTCGGTGCCTTTGATGGAATACATGGTAAGGTTGATAGGTTGACTGAATATCAAGAAGTGTATGTTTAGCTCAATTGTACTTGGAATGTTATTCCACCAGATGTGGAGCGTGTGTTGCATATGGGATTTGAATGGCAATGAGATCACAATTCTTGCTGCCATCACAATTCTTGCTGCCTTAGATCTGACTTGATTTACACAACTGAAATTCTTCAGTTGGGTGATATAATGTAAGACTCTGTATCATATACTAGCGATAGCCCGTGCCGATAGCACTTGACCCGTGCCCATGTGCTCTCGGTACTTGATCCGTGCACATGTGTCTTCGGTACTTGACTTGTGACTCGTGCCTTCGGCACTTGACATGCGACCCGTGCCGATGACACTCGACTAATGACCGTTTTATTAAGTTTGTAACTAACCGTTTTATTATAAAAACATTATAATTTTAACATTATAAAAAATGTTTCAATAAACCAAGTTTAAACCCATTCAGGGTGAAAGATGCTCAGATTAATACAGAAACCTCATGTTTGAAATCTAGAAATACGTATCAACCATGTTCGAAATCAGGAAATACGTATTACACATGTTTGAAATACAGGAATCTCATGTTCGAAATACAGAAACCTAATGTTCGAAATCAGGAAATACGTATTACCCATGTTCGAAATCAGGAAATACGTATTACCCATATTCGAAATATATAAACTCGTGTTCGAAATTTGGAAATACGTATTACTCATGTTCGAAATACAGAAACCTCACGTTCGAAATCTGTAAATACGTATTACCCATGTTCGAAATCAGGAAATACGTATTACCCATGTTCGAAATACATAAATCCATGTTTGAAATTTGAAAATATGTATTACCCATGTTCGAAATATAAAAACCTCATGTTTGAAATTTGAAAATACATATTACCCATGTTTGAAATCAGGAAATACTTATTACCCATGTTCGAAATACATAAATCCATGTTTGAAATATGAAAATACGTATTACCCATGTTTGAAATATGAAAATACGTATTACTCATGTTCGAAATATAGAAACCCCATGATCGAAATACAGTAACCCCATGTTCAAAATCTGGAAATACATATTATCCATGTTTGTAATATTTTCGAATGTATAACTCATATTCGAAATCTAGCGATGACACTTGACACATGCCCATGTGCCCTCGGTACTTGACACGTGACTTGTGCCTTCGGCACTTGGTTTGTGACTCGTGCCTTCGGCACTTGACATTTGTGTAGTTACTTCACAAACGCACTAAATAAAGAGTGACATACTTCATCAATTAACATAGTTGTAAAGTACCAAAACTGTAAAAAAAAAAACGTGTCAATGACACTCGACCAATGACCGTTTTATTAAATTTGCAACTAACCATTTTATTATAATTGATAAATAGAATTAACATTATAATTTTGACATTATAAAAAAATGTTCCATTTTTAGGAATTTTTTTGAATAAAAAATATTTTTAATTTGTGAGTGTATCTAGACTATATGTTCTCAAAATATTATAAAAGTATAAAAAATTAGTAAAACACATGATGAAACGAAAGTGTTTCATTTTTATTAAAGTTTGTAATAGAAATTTATTTTTAAATTTGCAAGTTTATTTACACTGAATGTAAAAACTTAACATAATTGGATAACTTTAAGTTCTCCATTAATTAATTATTTTTTTATCACCATGACAAGTGAACCCGTGCCGATAACACTCGACCAATGACTTCGAATGTTAGTCGAAATTTATAAATATGTATTACTCATATTCAAAATTTGGAAATATGTATTCTCCATGTTCGAAATACAAAAATCCCATGTTCGAAAAAACGCAAACAAACTCAAAAAAATCAAACACCACCATGTTCGAAATACAGAAACCCAATTTCGCAATACAAAATCTCATTTTTGAAATCTGAAAATACATATTACCCATGTACGAAATCTGAAAATATGTATTATCCATATTCGAAATAAAGAAACCCATGTTGGAAATACAAAAACCCCATGTTTGAAGTTTGGAAATACATATTGCCCCTGTTTGAAATCAGAAATTATGTGTTACCAATGTTCGAAATATATAAACTCATGTTTGAAATCTGGAAATATGTATTACTCATGTTCGAAATACAGAAACACAAGTTGGAAAAAATCCAAACAAAACCATAAAAATCAAACATGTTCAAAATACATAAACCCATATTCGAAATACAGAAAACACCATTTTCGAAATCTGAAAATATGTATTACCCATGTTTGAAATCTGGAAATATGTATTACTCATGTTTGATATACAGAAACTCATGTTCGAAATGCATAAACCCCATGTTCGAAATTTGGACCCATATTTGAAATATGGAAACACATTACCCCAAGTTCAGATTCGCTAAGCCCTAAACCCTAAATTATGTACAACTATTTAAACAAATAATAATTATTCTTTTATAAATAGGCTTAGATTCACATTTTTCTCATAAAAATGAAACACACGCCATGACTGCAATAACAGGAGTCACTAGAGAAATGCATCACAAACTCATTGAGTTACCTCACCATAACATGCGGTCATCACAAAAATTCAAACGGTCATCCACCCTAATTTTTATTTCAATTCACGCGAACAAAACCAGAAACCGGTCGATCGCAGTGACGGGAAGAAACTAGTGAGGGATGAATCCAGTGACTGGATGAATCTAGCGACGGGTCGAACCCAAACACGGCTCAATCCCAGACACAGCTCAAACCCAGCCATGGGAAAACACCGAAACGACTGGGTACACGTTTGCTTTTGAGTTGAACGGCTGGATGTTGACATATTTTTTCACACACTTTTAACACTTTCAAAAATCGAAACCGAAATAAAAAATCGAAACCAAAACCAAAATCAAAACCAAACAAAAACACACAAATCGCACACACATAGAGAGAGACATACTCGATACCACTAACACAAATGCAAACATTGTGTTCAAAACACCAAAACACAGCCAACCCTAACTGGAAAACGATTTGCACACGCGCACATACAACCACACCTAAATCCAAATCGCAACACCCCCAAAACAAAAAACCCAGAAACACTGTTTTGCACGGAGGCCATGGATCGTTCTACACACATTTAAACCCAGAAACAACCCAGAAACAATAAATCAGCCAAACGAAACCAATTAAAGGTGAAAGAGACTCAGATTAACACTCACCATGGCTGCAACCTTTGAGTTGTCCCGCCACGGCTCAAAGAAAACCTCGTCAAAACCAAACACATCCAAGCACAACCAACACATCCAAGCACATCCAAGACCCAAACACAGAGTGGGAGAGAGAGAACACACAACCCAGAAACCACAAAAATCACAGATCCACACAGAATCAAAACGCAAACCCATGTAGAAACCCCATTAATTAGCCCCATGTTTTAGCCATCAACACAGAGAACCCCACAGAAACCCCACAAACACATACACACACACACGCACAGAGTGACACACATACACACACACATACATACAGAGAGAGAGAGAGAGAGAACACATAGCATATCAACACCAAGATCTCAGCCGCACAGAGAGAAAGAGAGAACCCATAAATCAAAACACAACCCATTAATCGAAACACAACACAAAAATCGATCACATCCAAACCCCAAAAAATCAAACCCCAATCGAATCAAGGCGACACACATTAGCAACTTAAACAACCAAACCCCAAAAAATCACACCCAAACCCCAAAACATCACAGCCAAACCCCAATCGAATCAAAACCCAGGAACAGAAAACTCCAAACGAACACATACACACACAGAGAGACACAAAAATCAAAACCAAAACATAGATCGAACACACGAACACACATAATACCACCAAAACACAGATCACACACACACGCATTGCATACACACGCGATACAACACCAAACGGAATCCCCAAATGGAAAACCCTTAATCATCACAGCCAAAACCCAGAAATCAAAAAAATTGAATCAAAATCCAGAAACTGAAAAACCCAAAAAACACAGATTCACAAACTCTCTCTCACACACAGAGTGAGATAGAGAGAGAACACACACACATACCACAAACCAAAACGCAAAACCCTAAACGGAGAAACATAGCCACAAAACACAACCCAAACGGAAAACCCTAAATGGGAAAAACACCAAAACACAACTCACAAACCCACACATACAAAGAGTGTGTGTGTGTGAGAGAGAGAACGCTCACAGACGCATCAGCACACAGTCGTCGCCGTCGTGTGTGGAGGTTGCCGTCGCCGTCGTTGTGTATATATAGAGAGAGTACGAGGGACATGTGTGTGAGAGGAGACGTTATTGTTGCTGTCGCCGTCGCGATGTGTGTGTGTGTGGAGGTCGCCGTCGCGGTGTGTGTGTGTGTAGAGGTCGCCGTGGAATATGAGAGAGTGAGAGTGAGTGAGAGAGAGAGAGAGCAATATGCGGTGGGGCATGAGAGAGAGAGAAATATGAAAGTTGAGGTCGCTGCGAGGTGTGCAATTTATGTTAGGGTTTTAACATAACATATTCAATCACACCCGTTCAATCCAACAACCAATCTAACAGTTGAAAATGTCTCACAAAATGTGTGGGACCCACAGACTTTGTGTTTTGTATAATAGATATTTTTATTACACTTTGGTAAATTTGTAACATTTTGACAGATTCATATTATTTTTTGAAGGCGTCGTTCTGAATAGCTCTAAGAGTCTAAGGGTACTATTTCCAATTCTTTTTCATGTCAATTTATCCACAATTTCCATCTGCAATATAGCTTCTGTTGTCGATTTTGGCTCAAATTAGTATTCTTAATGGCGTCGAACGACTCGAGTTTGCTCGAGCGACTTTCAGGTTCCGCTCGAGCGATGGTGGTTCCGCTCGAGCGATTTGGTTCTCCATCAGATGGGCAAAATCTTTGGTATCAAATGACCTTGTGTCGCTCAAGTGAATTTGGTTTCGCTCGAGCGAGTTCCAGATCACTCGAGCGACTATGGTGGTTCTGCATAGTTTCCTAATTTGTATAGGAAATGTTTTGGGACGGTTTGGAAGTCTTTTAAGACAGTAATCAGAATATTGGGATTATGAGAGATTGATTCATATTGTATATGTCAGAGAGAGTATTGAAAGGATCTTTATGGTCACATATGTAGCCCTTCGGGCATCTGTTTCTATGGTTCCAGTAAAATCTTCTACCATTGGACTGTCCGTGGACGTAGGTTTACACTCTATAAACTGAATCACGTTAAATCTCCGTGTTCTTGTGTTCTTTCTATTTTTTCTGTTTTTTGTGATTCGTTCGATTTATTATTGCATACAATCACATCTGTGTTTGTTTCTGTCGCTTTCGCACAATAAACTAGTATCAGAACTCTGGATTGAAGATTTGGGGTTTGCTTCTATCGATTTGTTTGCTTCGATTATTGTAGGACAATGTATGGTCAAGAATCTAGGAACCAAGACAAATCTGTGACGTCGGACCATCTGGAGAATCCATTCTCTTCTTCCAAATCTGTTTTGAGTTATAGATCGGGGATGCCTAGGCCTGTGCTTTCAAGTGCGAAGTTCGACATGGAAAAATTCGATGGCACCAATAACTTTGATATGTTGCAGTGCGAAGTTTTGGATGTTCTGATCCAACACAAGTTGGATTTTACTCTGGAAGACAAACCTAAAGGAATCGATGATCGGAAGATGTGTTTTCATCAGGTTATATCTCGCAAAAGATCAGAAGTATTTTGTTAAGTGGGAAATAAAGGCGAAGGATCCATGGAAAAAGCTCGAGGACAAGTTAATGACCAAGAGTGTGGAGAATCGTCTCTATCTGAAGAAGAAGCTCTTCCGTTTCAGTTACAGGCCAGGTACCGGCATGATGGAGCATCTTACTAATCATATAACATACTTGCTGATTTGCAAAATTTGGACATTGAGATCCTCGATGTGGATAAAACGATATTATTGTTAAATTCTCTTCTGGATCAATATGATCATCTGTATATCACCTTGATGTATGGGAAGGAAACTATCAGGTATATGTGTCACACCCCGTTCCGCTTAAACAATTATAATGTTTAGCGGACACAATAATGTGAAATACAGAAAATACTAACCAATACATACAACTAATAATGCCATAACTCCTCAACAAAACATCTCAATAAAAGCTACTCTAAACAAATATCCAACAACAAGGTTTACATCATAAGGTCTTCGTTACATCCAAACCACAAAGTACTACATTGACATATTACAACCTTTTCAAAACCAAAATATAAGATACAAGACAGGAACACATAAGGAAATACCCAATCTACTAAAGACTCCTCTAGACTCCAAGCTCAACTCCGTAGTGGACCTTCGAAAGCTATCCCAAATATCTAGATTTCTCAATGCAAAACAAATCACAGAAAACCCCAAGAGTGTGTAAGTTATAATAAACTTTGCCAAAAACAGAAATAATTAAGTGACAACAACAATAGTCCACAAGTAACAACAACCAACAGATAGCAACCATAATCAAAACCACATAAACAGATCATAGGTGATACAACAAGGTCTACAAGTATAGAACAGAAATCAGATACAGAAATAGGTGATTTTCCAACTAAGCTTGCCTCAATCAACTATGCTTTCACAAAATATTCAGAGATAGAATCAGAAACAGACAAACAATCTGTGAATCCACCCCTATAGTGTGTCCCACTTTACTACTAGTTTTTAATTCACATTTTAAGTTCCCTTTTTTAGATGGAAAATCAACGACGTTATCTATATCACACAGGACCACCAGATTTTTACCATTCACAAGCACGTCTGCTTACCAAAGGACATATTTTTCATGTCCATCACACCCTTAAAACGGGGCTTTAGTTACACACCCTTAAAATAGGGCCTTAGTTACATCATATTTTCCCACTTGCCTCAACTTTCTACAATTCCACATGCTTCCTCATATCACGCTTTATTTAAAGCAAGAATTCACAAACACATAAATCATAGAATTATATTCCTCCCCTTTTAAACATGCTCCTAATGTTTCCCCCGAATCAAGTCGAAGCCTATAAGTGTTTCATGCTCCACGTGGTTCACAATTAAGAAGTTACAACAAGTAATCACATTTTGTTAAACAAAGAAAACTATGCAATTTTTAAGATAACTATCACACTCACCAAATACCCTTAAAAGGGTTTCTTTGAATTGGATTTCGCCGGATAGATATACTTAGATGATTCACCTAAAATAAGTTCAATTGTTAATGCCGATATGGATAAACACAAGACAAATAGAATTAAACACTTAAGAATTAGAGTGCAACTTGTTTCCCCTTGATATTCCCCATTGTTTTCCCCATAATTTTCCAGATTGCTATGATGTCGGTATCAGCATTCATCATGATACCAGTATCCTAGTTATATAACTAGATACCGATATTCTAAAATACCATGATACTA